>OZ059905.1:3105738-3303238 GCA_964057215.1 Oscheius myriophilus
CTCACTCACTCACTCACTCACTCACTCACTCACTCACTCACTCACTCACTCACTCACTCACTCACTCACTCACTCACTCACTCACTCACTCACTCACTCACTCACTCACTCACTCACTCACTCACTCACTCACTCACTCACTCACTCACTCACTCACTCACTCACTCACTCACTCACTCACTCACTCACTCACTCACTCACTCACTCACTCACTCACTCACTCACTCACTCACTCACTCACTCACTCACTCACTCACTCACTCACTCACTCACTCACTCACTCACTCACTCACTCACTCACTCACTCACTCACTCACTCACTCACTCACTCACTCACTCACTCACTCACTCACTCACTCACTCACTCACTCACTCACTCATCACTCACTCACTCACTCACTCACTCACTCACTCACTCACTCACTCACTCACTCACTCACTCACTCACTCACTCACTCACTCACTCACTCACTCACTCACTCACTCACTCACTCACTCACTCACTCACTCACTCACTCACTCACTCACTCACTCACTCACTCACTCACTCACTCACTCACTCACTCACTCACTCACTCACTCACTCACTCACTCACTCACTCACTCACTCACTCACTCACTCACTCACTCACTCACTCACTCACTCACTCACTCACTCACTCACTCACTCACTCACTCACTCACTCACTCACTCACTCACTCACTCACTCACTCACTCACTCACTCACTCACTCACTCACTCACTCACTCACTCACTCACTCACTCACTCTCTTCTTGAGGAATGTGCCAACATGCGACTAAACCCACAGGCATTCAACATATGCCTCTGAGGAGGCTGTAAATCACTCTATTATGGTTCACGCTCGCGCCTAGTGGCCACATGTGTAATTTACTCGCGGCCAAGTTGTTGTATATGGATCCTGTAGTTTATGCTAATGAGGTCATATCCAGCTGTAGGACTTCCTTGTTGCATCACCATTTAGTGGGAATTTCTCTCTCTCTCTCTCTCTCTCTCTCTCTCTCTTTCTCTCCAGGGTTTGTTACAGAGTGACCTCCCAAGAATGCCAACTACCTCCTTCCTAAACAAACACCCCCTGCCACCTCCCTAATCGGTCTCTTCAAACGCCCGGCTGACAACCTGCTGTGTACCCAAACATCTCTCTCCTCCCGAATGGCCTCTCTCGCGCGCCTGTTCCGCCCCGTTTTTTGCCCGGCGACCCCGGCGACAAGGGATACTTCTTCAGGAGGGAAAAAGTGTTGATGTGGGCGGCGGGGCGACAGAAGGGCGCCTGGGAACATCTGAGACACAGCTGCCCGGAAGAGGCCGAGGAGGACCATCAATGGAAATATGATACCTTGGGGGGGGGGGGGGGGTACTGTAGACGGTTATTTGAAAAGTGGATCGAATTTCAATCTATCAGAAAGTTTCTGCGATTCCCACTGTGATGCAACTATATAATTCTGGGTACATGATGACCTCATTAGCATAAACTGCATTATAATCACTTAGGCCGCAGAAAGTTACACTTAAGGTCACTGGGCGCGTGCATGTGAACCATTTAGATGGGATTTAGGGTGGCTCATCAGACTGCCCAAGGGTGATTTAACGTTTTCGAAATAGGGGATGAGAAAAAGACACTCACTCACTTATAGTCTATTTCCAATCTTGAGACGACGACTTTTGAATGACCGTAAATTTCCTTGGTATTTAACCATTCACGATTTGAAACATCGAAGTAAATTTCAATAAAATATGCGAAATAGCACTGTAACAGAGGAGTGCGCAGACAATTAGACGATTGCGGCGGGACCCATTGTACCTAGTCCTTTAGGAAAATCCCCTTTTCCTTGTCTCAGTTTTGGAAATGCTCTATACATCCTAACACACTCACTCATACACACACATACACCCACATACACACACACACTTTCACACACATACACTTTCACACATACACACACGGACACACACACGGAGACACGGACACACACATACACACAAACACTTTCGACGCGTAAGAAAACCAAAAATTCAATGGTGTAAAGTCAAAGTTCGAAAATTGGGAAAAACTGCATTTTCAAACACAAAATGCCACTTGGTTTATGTTTTCTGGGCCCTGTGCGGATGTACACAAACTTTTCACTAATGGAAGATTAATTTAGTGTATATACGACTAAAGCTATTAGAAAAAATACCACTTCCAAAAGATTTAAACCAATTTTTCAATATTAAAGTACCCCCATAACCCAGGTAAAAATTCGATACTGACCTTCGAAATGGTAATTTACCACATCTGAGTCGATTATGACCCTATGACGTAACATAAAAACTCAAAAACATAATCTCTGCGTCCGGGGGGAATCGAACCCCCGTCGAATGCTTGGAAGGCATCCATGCTAACCATTACACCACGAACGCTTATGGGGCTGATTGTCGCAGCCACTTATCCCCACGCCACCGTGGCCTTTTGATGTCGGCGAGTTCTAACCAATTGAACTCATCAATTTTACTTTTTTGAGCATTTATTCCCGGCTTACTCTTTAATCTCGACCAAACAGGTGATTTTTTTGTATTCGACCCGTTCAGGTCATCAACGAACGGAATACTTCGCACCAAAACATTGTCTGAACTAATATATCTATGAAAACCATCCAGTCTTATCTTCCTATGAACGCTAATGACTCATTCGGCTATGCTAATGACTCTCTTTCTAAAAGCGGTTCCCATTTCGGCGCCCTTTTGCCGTCCCACTCGTAAAATTTTGATGGGCGTTCCGCTGAAATCCTTCAACACAGATTCAAGGTTATCCTCAAATGAGGCGATAACATTGCCTCAATTGGTGTTTTGTTTTCCTCTTTCTCGCGATTAATTTCCACCCGGAAACCATCTGGAGGCTGCCACCCGCTTCCTGCTGCCACCCGGCTCTCAAAACGCCTCCTGACAAATGAGGCGGCGGAAGGAAGAAAAGAGGTGTGAATGGGAGGATTCCCGGCGCCTCAATGGGCGTTCGAATGGACTCCCACAGGGTAAAGAAAAGCACGGTTGCGCAGATAATCGAGAGGAGTGTTTTTGAGATGAGAGGTTATGCAACACGGAGACAATATGGCGCGAGAATGGCGGAAATGCTAATTGCAAGGCGGGAGGGGCCGAGATGAGGACATTGAAAGAGAGACAGAAGACCGATGAGAAAGAGGAGAGAGAGACAGAGAGATAGAGAGACAGAGAGACAGAGAGACAGAGAAATAGAGAGACATAGAGACAAGGAAACAGAGAGACATAGAGACAGAGAAACAGAGACACAAAGATATAGAGTCACAGAGACACAGAGACACAGAGACACATAGACACAGAGATACTTGTGCGTTTGTTAGTCATTACCTTATGTCACTTCCATTTCCCGTTACACAATTCACTTACCGTACCGGATTATTCCGCAATCTGTCACTGTCGCCTCTTTTTTCGAGGACACCTGTTTGTTCGAACTCTCGGGCTTCCCATCTGGGCACAACAATTACCGCGGATTATCGTATGGCTGCAGTTTGAACGACGACGATTAAAGCGCTCGGATTAGCTACGGCGGCGGTCAGTAAAGTGCAAGGGACAGCTGGCTGGTCACAAATCGTTCGAGACAGACAACTGCGCGACGGGGAACACCCACAAAGGCGAGCGTCTGAAAGGAATTAGCATACAATGTGTCTGGAGACATTCAGCTGTCAGCAAGCCAGCTGGCAGAGCGAGAAGAAAGAAGGGGTCTCTACGCCGATGCACAATGTCACCGCGGCTTTAGTAGCTCTTGAAACTTGGGGGGTCAGTCTTTGTGTGTGTGTGTGTGTGTGTGTGTGTGTGTGTGTGTGTGTGTGTGTGTGAGTGTGTGAGTGTGTGAGTGTGTGAGTGTGTGAGTGTGTGAGTGTGTGAGTGTGTGAGTGTGTGAGTGTGTGAGTGTGTGAGTGTGTGAGTGTGTGAGTGTGTGAGTGTGTGAGTGTGTGAGTGTGTGAGTGTGTGAGTGTGTGAGTGTGTGAGTGTGTGAGTGTGTGAGTGTGTGAGTGTGTGAGTGTGTGACTGTGTGAGTGTGTGAGTGTGTGTGTGTGTCCTTTCAGATACTGGGAGATCTCCCAAGGTGGCAAAGGGCACCGCTTCCGTAAACAAACAAACATCACCATGACACCTTCATCGGCCTCTTCAAACGCTCCGTGACAACCTGCTGAGTTATCAAACAGGCTTGGGACCTCCCATAGGGATAAGATATTTGTATGGTTGAGTACCGCTGTTTAAACTCAGAAACAGTGAGAGCAATAGTGAGAGAGAGAGAGAGAGACAGAGAGACAGAGAGACAGAGAGACAGAGAGACAGAGAGACAGAGAAACAGAGAGACAGAGAGACAGAGAGACAGAGAGACAGAGAGACAGAGAGACAGAGAGACAGAGAGACATAGAGACAGAGAGACAGAGAGACAGAGAGACAGAGAGACAGAGAGACAGAGAGACAGAGAGACAGAGAGACAGAGAGACAGAGAAACAGATAAACAGAGAGACAGAGAGACAGAGAAACAGATAAACAGAGAGACAGAGAGACAGAGAAACAGAGAGACAGAGAGACAGAGACACAGAGAGACAGAGAGACAGAGAGACAGAGAAACAGAGAAACAGAGAAACAGAGAGACAGAGACACAGAGAAACAGAGAAACAGAGAGACAGAGAGACAGAGAAACAGAGAGACAGAGACACAGAGAGAAAGAAAGAAAGACAGAGACAGAGGAATCGTGGGTCGTATTCCCAGAAGACGCAACCACTAGGATCATAACTTTAGTTTTCCCAGCGGCGGATTACGGTAGATTACGCATGCTTGACGGTGGCGGCGCCTCTTTGTCGTGGATACGCGTGCACACGTTGCGACACAACGGAAGCAAACATAGGAGCTGAGAGTTAATAGGATCAGGAAATGGATACGGGTAAGGGAGAGAGAGACAGAGAGAGAGAGAGAGAGAGAGAGAGACAGAGACAGAGACATAGAGACAGAGAGACAGAGACAGAGACAGATACAGAGAGACAAAGAGACAGAAAGACAGAAATACAGAGAGACAGAGAGAGAGAGAGTGAGACAGAGAGACAGACAGACAGAGAGAGAGAGAGAGACAGAAACAACGACAGAGACTCTCTCATAACTCATTAATGACTCTCTCTCTCTCTCTCTCTCTCTCTCTCTCTCTCTCTCTTCGTCTCGAAAACTGGTCAATCACTCATTTCTCCCGCACATTCAAACACCGCGATCAGCTGGTTATGGTATAAATGAGGTCACGGCCCCCGAAAGCAGCTGGTAGCAGCCGAGAGAAGAATTGCTACCAGCCGGGGGTGTTTATTCAAAACGTGGTTTTCGCTATGCAAACGAGCCTAATCGACGAATTACGAGTCTCCTGAGGACCGGTCGACAGGTTTCATCAGAAATGCAGCGCGCACCCTTCGAATCCCTTTGTTGTGGGGGCCATTGAATATGCACGGTGAAACAGTGCGCCATTTGCAATTTCGGACAGGATGAGGGAGGGGTTGGAAGAGAATTTGGGAGTAATGGGGTTGAAGCTATATTGAGGTAGAATAGAGAAAGAAAATAAAAGAGAGAGAGAGAGAGAGAGAGAGAGAGAGAGAAAGAGAGAGAAAGAGAAAGAGAAAGAGACGATCTGACTAACAATTGGCCGAAATACCCAAAATCATGGCTGGTAAATTTGAGGGCCAGCCCGGGCTGGGCTCGGGCCGGTTCGGGATTCTCACAGTGCTGGTAAAAATTTTTTTTATTTGGTACTTTCGATCTCTACGAAGAGAGCATGATGCAATCTACGAGGTTGTCCACAACCCCTTCTCCGTTTTTTTTTTCGACCGTTCCCCCTGCTAAATAACGTTATTTGTTGCATGATTTTTGTGTAAATCATTTCAAATTTGCTGTTTATAGTGAATATTGGTACTTGCAGGGAAAAGGTGTACTGAGAAAAAATAGGTGTACATGGGTAATATAGGTGTACACCGGAAATATAGGTGTGCAAAATTAATATAGGTGTACATGTATAGAACCTATGTGAAATTAGGTGCACAACAGCTGGTTTTGAATTCTAAAAATAAATAAAAATAATTTTTCAGATGGAAATGAAAGCAGAATCATATTATCTTCATGAAAGTGGTGAAAGGGTGTTTTTTGTAACCTTCATCGTTTGTTTTGCTTTTTTATTAAATAATTTTTTGTTAAAAATTGCATTTCGTTGAAAAATGGGTTTTAAACACATTAACATAGCTAATACAATTTTTGAAACGTTTTGACTCCCTGTGCGACGTTGGGTGCGGAAATCATCGACAGTGGGCCCACCGAAGAGCGCCTCATTGGGAGGCGCGCGCTTCTTTGGAGTTTTTCGATAAGTTCGGAATCGACTAAAATTCCGGAAAAAATATATTTTGTACTAAATCAAAAGCCTAACAACATATATAAAAACTGCGATACCCTTTTCGATTGTGATCGGCCACGCCCCTTTAATCGCGGCGGGACATGCAATTATCCCTAATTAACGCATTAATCAGTCAATTTTTTCAAAAATGGATATGTTTTTCGTGATCTCCGAGAACTAAAACCCCAGTGGGCGGAAAATGGGGGGGGGGGGGGGGGTTTAACGGCAAATAAGCCCAGGAAAAAACTGGAAAATGACCGTTTTATATAGGAAACCCCCGATTTCCGGACCGGATTTCAAAGTGGCCTTACATGCCTAGAACCCCCCCCCCCCCCATTTTCCGGCTACTGGGGTTTTCGTACTCGGAGATCACGAAAAATGGATTCTTGTTTCATCAAAATGTTTAAAAATTCGGCTATGCTGGCATGTGTTTTCCAAAATTGAATCTGATGGTTCCGCCAGGATTATTCCAGAAAATTGTCTCTTGTTTGACTGGAAATGTTGTGCACCTATTTTCACATAGGTTCTGTATGTACACCTATATTAATTTTGTACACCTATATTTCCGGTGTACACCTATATTACCCATGTACACCTATTTTTTCTCAGTACACCTTTTCCCTGCAAGTACCTGAATATTTGTTGTAAATAAGTGTTATTTAATAAATATCTAGAAACCAACCTTTTTCTACTTTTGTTACTCCAAAAATTAAAACATTTTACGAAATCAGTTAAGTGTGTTGGGTCTCGAAGCGACGTAGAAGTTAAACGGCGCGGCACATGCACAATTTCTTTAAAAAGTTTAAGGTTTGTACAATTGTATTTTTGGTATTTTTTCATGCACTGTTGTATTTTCGGTTTTTCGGTTTTTTAAGCCATTTCGTTTAATTCAATCAAAACATTTTTTCTTTTATCGGTAGTGTATTTAGATCTTCTCATTTGGGGACCAGCCAGTCCAGATTTCGAATTGGTTCATTTTTGGCTTAATTAATGCATAATTTTGGCTTAATTTATGGACGTTTTTGCTTAAAGGAAGTGTTGATCTACGCCCACCGCGATAAAAAGTATTTTCCGCACTTCCTCGTTTATTTTCAGTCAAATTCTGGATTCGAGTTCAGCATGGAATCGACTTTCGAGGAGGAGAAGTTGTTTTCCGAAGTAAAGGTAAAATGGGGATGATTCCAATTTATTATTCACTTTTAAGAAGGAAATTTTGGATCTTGAAGAGGGCGAAATGCCGCTGACGAAGGAAAATGTCGAAAAGCCGTTCGTCAAGGAGGAGGTGTGGATTTATTTTATTAAATAAAATTGAATGCCCACATTTTTAAATTAAAGGACTCCTAGAATTTATGTTTTTAATTTTCAGGCGCCGGACACTCCCCTTGTGAAGGAAGAAGTCGAAGACGGAGAGTTTTGGAGAAATAGAGGCTACATCACAAGGGAGGAGCCTAAATTTGAAGAAAATAAGGTAGGAAAGTGTTGTTTTAAGGAAATTTGGTGTTTAGAACAGCGTTTTGGGAGAAATTGTCGTAAAGAAAGACCAGGAGGGCGTGATGATAAAGGCAAGCTCCTTTTTTAACCAGAAATACCCGATTTCAGGAGGGATTTCCCTTCATTTTGCCGAATTTCACGGTTCCTATCGAGGTCTACGGAATGGTGGATGAATGCGAAGAAAAGGAGCCTAGAGACTATGCGGAATACGATTTGGACAGGGTTAGTTGCCTACCAAACTCCTGGGGATCGGCCGGTACTTTAGTGTGAATTTTCTCGCTAATTTTAGGATTCTGTGATCAATCAACAAGTGGAAATGAAAAGGGTGGCGCCGGGCCGGGTCGGCCCGCTCTCCAAAAGTTCACGGCCCGGCCCGCGGCCCGAGGTCAAAAATTCCAAAAGTTGAAAAAAAGTTTTTCACGATTTATGTGCAGGAATTACGTTTCTATTGTACCTAATGTAGAAAACAACTATGGCAAAAAAGTTTTGCCGACGGGGGATCGAACTGGGGCAACTTCGGATTACCAGTGCGAACTCTTAGCCACTCGGCCATGAAAAACATACAAAATTTATATAGGGTAGATTGAATCCTCCTTCACACAGTGTGTTTTGCACATTTAGAACTGTTTTGCCACAAACAGAACTTGAAAATAATAACTTTGAAAAGAGTTACATTTAAAAATAGATTTTCAAAAAAAAAGTGGGGCCGGCCCATTCCTCAGATTTTCTCGGGCCGGCCCGCTGATCAGCCACCCTTGACCACATCATAGTATGCCCTGCGCTCTGGGCTTTTCACATGCCGGGCCATTTTTAAAATTCGGCCCTGGACCACCCAGTCAGATTGCCCCCCACACGACCAGGGTTCGATCCCGGTCGGTGACATTCTTTTTTGTACGACTCATATTGACTTATATGTTGTTAAAAGTATTATGAAGTCGTTTAAAACAGTTTAAAAAATTATTGTAACGATTTATACAAAATTTTATTTTTATACCCGGGCTATACCTGGACACGGTACGGATGGGGGCTTAAAAGTAAGGTCCCCCAAATGGGTGGGGGTAACCAAAAACTAGGAACACAATTTTTACGAAGCCCCCACAATAAGCAACCCCAAAAACGTAGGTCCCGCAGGCACTACGTGCCCAGGTATGGCCCGGGCTAACCGGGCCGCCCCAAAAAAGCGCCGGATAACGTAGGTACCGCAAGCACCTCGTGCCCACCTATGGTGGAAATTCAAAGTTTGTCCCATGGCTGCTTGGAGCTCTTGGGTCTCTTGGGTCTGGCTTCGTATTTGTCTGTCACAACTTACCTCTTTTCAGAACGCCACGGAGGTTGGTATTGGCGATGCGTTTGCTGCTCAACAGCGTCTACGGCCCATGAAGTGCCTCGTCGACGGATGCAACGAGAAGTTCAGCGCCGCTCAGAGTCTTACCAGACACATGGATGCGCAGCACCCTTCGCAATTTCTTTGCATTTTCTGCAAACTGTCCTTCCCGGTTAAGTGGAAACTTCGCCAGCACTACAGGAGCCACACGGGAGAGAAGGTGTTCAAGTGTGGCGATTGCCCTGAGGCGTTTTCCCGAAAATTCGATCTCCGCGTGCATCGACTACACGTTCACTTGCCACGAGTTTCTTTTTTTACACGGCTTTTCCAATTGGTAACTCGGGTCCTTCAAAAACAGAACTGGAATTGTGCCAAGCCCCGCCCCGTTAAACGGGGCCCGTTTCCAGCTTTTGGACGAGGGGTCCCGCCATGATAAGCGCTGGAAAACCGCGTATGCAACACATTCGAGAGTTTTGGCGCCTTGCCAATGCTGTTCGTGGTGGGACCAATGCAACCTATTTACATTGTTCTGGGCTGTTGGCAAAGTGTCCATGCCGTTTTTTGGCAGCTGGACTTCCTTCCAACGTTAAGGAGGGCTCCGGATTTTCAGTTGTATTTGGACAGAATTCACGGCCTTTCCCTCCTTAACTTTGAAGGAACTTCAGCTGCTTAAACACCTGCATGGGCACTTTGCCAACCGCCGTGAACAAAGTGTAGGTTCCATTGGTCCCACCACGAACAGAACTGGCAAAGTACCAAAGCTCTCGGATGCATCGAATACGAGGTTTTTCAGTGCGTATCGTGGCGGGACTCTTTGTCCAAATGCAGGAATCGGCGCTGTGTTTGGAAAAATTCCTGCACGGCAAGTACAGCCCAATGGGCTCGGCGGCGGACCGTCGGGTGTTGATTTAAATTTGGTTATTAATTTTTATTGAATAAATATAGGGATACAAAGTTTGTTCGACCGAAAACTAAACTTTTTCAACATTGTAAATTCTTTTGGGTCCCGCAGCGATTGTAGCAAATGAACGGCGCGGCAGGTGCATTATTTTTTACTCTTTACACGGCTCACGGAGGTGGGCAGTTTCAGTGTGTCCGCTGTTTACAAATCAATGTGAACAAGATTGCGTTCCCAGCCTAGCCTGTGCGGAAGATTGCAATATTTTAAAAATTCGAGGTTCCCAGCAAACTTTTCTCCTCAAATCGTTGTGGGACCAATAATGTTCTATGAATTTTTAATTTAAAAATCTTTCCGACTCTAGTTCTCCGTTGTTTCTGACTTATTAAAAGTTCTAAAATGCTTAAAAATAGCAAATAAATGAAAGTTTTGGAAGCAATTTTTTTCAGATCCACCGAAAAAATACCCGCTGAGTTCTGAAGTTTATGCTTTATATCTTTTGTTCGGGTGAATTTCCAACTCCACCAAAATTGCCTCCGAAACTTCATTGTATTGTCTACCATTTAAAGCCGGAAAATCAAAAAACCATCCAGAAAGTCCAAATTGCAAGAGTCGGAAAGTTTCAATTCCTGCCCGAAGTTTAACAGGAGGCAGTCCTTTAACGTGCCCGGAGATTCCATTGGACGGCGAGCCGTGTCCTTTGTATTTTCGGGTTTCTATTTTAGTCATTTCGCCTAACATAGTCAAAATTCTCCTTTTAAATCGGTATTCTAAGTTGACCTGCTTCTCTGACCACTTTTAAATTTATTTTCAGGCGAATTCTGGATTCGAGTCGAGCATGGAATCGACTTTCGAGGAGGAGAAGTTGTTTTCCGAAGAAAAGGTAGAATGTGTATGGTTCTCATTTATTATTTAGTTTTCAGAAGGAAATATTGCTTCCTGAAGAGGGCGAAACGCAGCTGACGAAAGGAAATGTCGAAAAGCCGTTCGTCAAGGAGGAGGTGTGCATTTATTTTATTAAATAATATTAAATGCCCAAATTTTTAAATTAAAGGACTCCTAGATTTTTATGGAATCGGCCCGGCGGCACCAAAGGGGAGCTCAAAGCAGCCATGAGACGAACTTTGACTTGTCAACGTTTTTTGTTCTACTAACGGCCAAAATCGGCTGCAGAAGCGGCCTAAGTATCGTTATGTATATTGCACGCGTTACTCAAGCAACGACATCAAAACATTGGCACGCTGTGCCGAAGTAGTTTTGGTATTAACTGTCTTTTTGGACCCTATTGACACCGGGCTGGCACAAAATACGGTAGCCAACCTTCGAAGTTCGTGTTGAACACAGCTCGCACGAGTGGGCGCTTTCAGTGTGTCCGATGTTTAACAAAGTCTGTGCACCGTTTGCATGCCGTTCTCCACATGCTTCTTTGCAACGTGCGCACAGAATATTCATAGTCAATAATTTGAATTTTGGCCAATTTGTACCGCAACGACCCAGGGCCTTCGCTTCGAGACCCGAAGCGCAAATTTTCTCCGAGTCTAATTTTCTGCCATTTTTCGATAAAAATTATCTTGGAAACATGAAAAAGTAGCTAATAAAATGAAATTGCCATAGATAATTTTCCTGAACAACACAAAAGTTTCTCCATGGAGATATGAAGTTTTATATGGTGAATTTTGTGAATCCAAAAAAATGCCTCCGAAAGTTTTCGAACTTACCTAGTTTTTCAGAACGCGACGAGGGGGAAGAATGGTCTCGGCGAGGCTGTTGCTGTCCAGCCAGCTCTTCCCGTCTATGGACACTCGAGTCACAAAGAGGAAAAGCTGTTCCAGTGCTACGATTGCCCTGAGGCGTTTCGCAAACGAGACGACCTCTTCGTGCATCAACTACGCCTCCACGTAGCCCGCGGACCTTTCGTTTGTGACGTCTGTGGATTAATCGCTAAAAACGAGCATTCTCTGAAGCAGCACAAGCGGATCCACACGGGAGAGACGCCCTACGGCTGCACTCTTTGCGGCAGACACTACTCCGTTCCTTATTCTTTGAAGATGCATATGAGGAAACACACCGGGGAGAAGATGCATTGCTGCACTACCTGTGATTACAAAACTCCGTGGTCGTGGACTTTGAAAAATCACAAGAAAAAATTCTCTCACTGATTCTCTCGAATTGCCTATATTGTCATGTTTTACGGGTTGCTGTTTCAATAATAAAGCCATGTTTTATATACATATTTCGTCAAGTTGTGATGGTTCATCCACGCCAATTACCTTTCTAGTCATTATATGTCTCTCTTGGCTCGGCATTATTAGTTTTCTCATTGAGCAGAGTAATAATGGGCAAAATTCGACTAAGCCGAGAAAATTTTGGGAAGCGGGCCAGCCCCACCCATAGATGAACAAGCGTCCGCAGATTCGGTTGAGGGGGTCGCGCCGAGCCTAATTTCCTATTTGGGGGACTCGCGCCGCACGTCTCATTGGGGGGTCGCGCAAAACGGACCCCCACAAGTTGTTCATGAATGGCCCCACCCCACATATTCTTTTGTAATTGGACAGAGTTGTGTTAATTTGAATTTGGTTTTAAAATACTTACATTATAGTTAAAGCTTTTTAAGGTCCGGGTACGAATTTTCACAGTGCGGGCCGGCCCGAACATTTGCCTGCCCTGCACGGGGAACCCGAATTCAGGACTTTCGTCTATACGAATTTCTGCTTTCGAAATTTAAGAAACTTTAAATTTTCGATGTTTCATACACTTTGTTTTATACATTTTCGCTTAAAAAGTGGTTGTGCACAACGAGCCGCCGAAGCCAAACGGCCGGCAGTTTAAAGGACTGTCTGGACAGTTTCAATTAAAACTTTCCGTCTCTCTTTCACGAATACTAGAAAACTTTTTTCAGAGACGGAAAGTTTACTGTCCGGCCATGTCCACTAAAAACTGGGTGGGTCCCGCAACGATTTTGGAAAATTTGCTGCGTGTTAGTTGCAAACTTGAAGGTTTTTGAGTGATCGTTGCGAGACTCTTATTACACAAAGTACGATTAGAGCGAAGTTGTTTGGCAGGCTTCCAAGAATTTGAAAAATATTCCGTCCGGGATATCCTCAGACAGTCCTTTAAGGAAAAACTGCCGCTCTCGGCGCGTTGTGTGTGCGCTGAATTTCTTATCAGTTTGTCACTTTGACTTAGGAGGCGGAAACTTAAAAAGATAGCAAATTTCAAGATTTAAATGATTTCGAAGCCAGAAAAATAGGCAAACAATGTTCTAAATGTCCTGTGGCACAATTTCGCCCCCTTTTGCTATTGTTGGCCGGGGGGAGGGGGCGTTATCGGCAACGGAGCCATGCCCCCCCCCCCCCCAAATCTAATCTATCTAATCACAGGCATGGAAAAATTTGGGGCCGAGAAAATTTGAAAATCGGGCCGGCCCGAAAAAAAATTTTTTTTTTTTCAAATTTTTACTATGAAAAAAGGCCTACATTTTCGGTTGAGTCGGGCCGGCCCGGCCGGGAAAAATGGAGCGGGCCGGCCCGTTGCCGTTCTTGTCTAATAATATCAAATGCTCCTTCCAAATCACTACCTAGCATTTAGGGGGTGCCAACTTGTGTGGCTGCGAGATTTTTCTCATTCCCCCTTCGTTTTCAGGAAAATCTTGGTTCAAGTCCAGCATGGATTGGACTTTCGAGAAGGAGAAGCTTTTCAAGCATTTAAAGGTATATTCTGCGTGGTTTCCGTTAATTTTATAATTTCCAGAAGGAAATATTAGATCTTGAAGAGAAAGAGACGCATCTGACGAAGGGATATGACGAAAAGCCGTTCGTCAAGGAAGAGGTGGGGATTTCCTTTGTAAAAATGTCCAAATTTTGAAATTTAAGAACTTATAGTTGTAAATTTCAGGTTTTTGACCCTTCCCTAGTGAAGGAAGAAGTCGACGATGAAGATTTTTGGAAATATGAAAGCTACGAGACTGGGGAGGAGCCTAAATTTGAGGAAAATACAGAGGACTACGGCTGGGAAGAAACTGCCGAAGGCTTGGAGGGCGAAATGCCCCAGGTAAATCTCTTTTTTGTCGTCTTTGATGAGGCATTAATATAATTTTTAGTGGATATTTCGTTAATATTCTCTTTTAGGATGAAGTTGAGTCGTTTCCCCACGTGCTTGGACACCCCGTGCCTTCAGAAGCCTGTCCGATCAGCGACAACACGGTTTTCCACAATCTAGAGGTTGATTTTTCTTTATTTATAACAAAAAAATACAATTTTCAGTCGTATGATGGCAGTTTCAATGCTCATGAGGTGCTCTCAAACGAAGCCATAGTGAGGGAAGAGGGCGAAAATGTGGAGAAAAAGGTAATCTTAAACAGGCCTTGTAAAATTGATGGCCGGCCCGGGCCGAATTTTTAGGCAGCGGGCCGGGCCGCACTCCTCTCGGAAAACTAATACAAAATTAAGGCGGTCCGCCGTTTTGCCAGCCTGATCTTGGACCTTAAGAATGTGCATGGGTCCAAAGTTCCCGCAATTTTTCGTGCGCACCCCTTCCTTTTTTTCCAGTATTTCGTGCCAGCCGGGTGGCATTAGGGCCCAACATGACGTCATTATGGCCGTTACCTAACCCTTTGTAATAAAAACTTTAAAAGCGCAAAGTAGCTCAAAACTGGATGTTTCCGTCAATGCTACTACGACCAAAAACGGGCGTAGCGCTGTTTTTTTTTTTAATAAATAAATATAACTCCTTTCAAAGTTTTTGTTTTTTAGTTCTTTTTGTTGCAAAACAAAGTACTAATTGGGCAAAAATACTGTTGGATTTGAACTACCCTATATAAATTTTAAATTATTTTCATGGTCTAGTGGCTGGGGTCGGACTGGCAGTCTGAGGATACCCCAGTTCGATCCCTGACCCCGTAGCCGACCACGGCTTCGCGAACGTGGGTTATTTGAAATTCCCGCCATACTTGGCCAACCTCCGCGAGCCGCGGCTGTGGGGGCTTCCCAATTTGACTTTTACCTAATTTTTATAAAGGGAGGGCGCCGTCGATGATCTTCAGGGCTTTCGTGGCGGGACCCGATATATGCCGCTTGCGTAGTGAAACAGCGGCCCGCAGAAAAGTCGGTGAATTTTGAGCAGCCTTGATGTTTCACTCCTTCCACTGACTGTCAACCACTGACGATTTGAAATATTGAAGTGAATAGAAATATAATAAACGAAATAGCACTGTTAAGGAGGAGTGCGCAGACAGTTTAACGATCGCGGCGGGACCTAGTGTACCATCCTTTAAGGTTTTTGGCCAGAACTGGTGCCGTTTTTCAGAAACATAGTATAGGAAAAGCGCATTATGGCCAGGGGTGGCTACGGGCCGGGCCGGCCCGCTCTCAAAAAATTCACGGCCCGGCCCGAGGTCAAAAATTCCAAAAGTTGAAAAAAAAAGTTTTTCACGATTTATGTGCAGGAATTACGTTTCTACTGTACCTAATTTATAAAACAACTATGGCAAAAAAGTTTTGCCGGCGGGGGATCGAACTGGGGCAACTTCGGATTACCAGTCCGACCTCTTAGCCACTCGGCCATGAAAAACATACAAAATTTATATAGGGTAGTTCGAATCCTCCTTCACACAGTATGTTTTGCACAGTTAGTACTATGTTTTTCAACAAACAGAACTTAAAAATAATGACTTTGAAAAGAGTTGCATTTAAAAATAGATTTTCGAAAAAAAAAGTGGGGCCGGCCCGGACCGGCCCGTTCCTCAGATTTTCTCGGCCCGGCCCGGGGCCGGCCCGCTGATCAGCCATCCCTGATTATGGCTAGTAGAACTGTATACTTATTTCTGATATTTCAGGTATCGAAGAAGAGGAAGCTGAATGAAGACGACAAAACCCCTGCTCAGGAAGAGCTCGACCATGGCGAAATGTGTACCATGGACGGATGCATCGATAAGCCCTTCAAGTGCGACCGTTGCCCTGAGGCGTTTTCCCTACAGTACCACCTGGACGTGCATCAACGCTCCCACACCGCCCGTGCTCCTTTCGAATGCGACGTCTGTGGCTGCATGGCTTCTAACCAACGTTCTTTGAAGAAGCATAAGCAGATACACACGGGAGAGACGCCGCATGGCTGCAGCGTGTGCGATGCGCACTTCGCCCGTCGCTCCGAATTGAACACCCACATGCGCATTCACACGGGAGAAAGGCCCTACAAATGTATGACCTGCATGCTGAGCTTCTTCCGATGGTACGACTTGAAGATGCATATGCGGATTCACGAGTGTCGCCACGAGTGCAAAGTCTGCGGATACAAGGCGTTGTCGCAAGGTCGACTGAAGATACACCAGCGAATACACACGGGGGAGAAGCCCTTCTCCTGCCCTACCTGTGATTTCAAGACGGCTCATTCGACGGCTTTGAAGACGCACAAGAGGGCGTTCTTCCACTGATCTTGTTAGATTGTTATGCTTCAGATTGTTGATTGATTACAAATTTATCGTCGTTTGTGTTTTTAGTAAAGTCACTCTTTTGTTTTCTTTCAAATTGTGGTGGTGGTCCCTCCACTTCAATTACTTCTTGATATTCTCAGTTGTTACTCATTAAACACGCAATAATAAGAGTTGTCAAGATTCAGAGATCAGTGTTCTACATTTGCTTCCAAAAATTCGAGAAACATGATGAAAAATTCTCGGTAGATATGGATCTTGGAGCGAATTTGATTTGTCATTTTGTGATCGTGTATGGTCCCACGACGATTCTGCACCTGGCTTGAAAAACTGAAAATTAAGCCGGCCCGTTATCAGTGTTACTTGCCTTTCTTTTTTTATTTTGAAAAGTCCTTGAATCGGAAGAAAAACGAACCAAAATGGTCTCATCACAGTTTTTCCATGTGGCAACTTTGATCCCTGTAATATAGAAACTCGCATTTTGCCAGGCTCAGCCCGCCTCTTTTCTTGAATGTAAGATGTGGATTCACGCACACAGATGTACTCACAAAAATATGTTTGGCAAACCGCTGGCTGGCTGCTTTTCTTGGCGGGAGCCCGATCTCCCTTCTTCCGCAATTCGAAGATTGACGAGGTGCCGACTCCATTTTCTTTCTTAGCAGGGTTCTTACAAATTTTGAGACGGAATTCTTCCGGAAGAAGCATCCTGCAGGCTGGTCTTTCGACGAAACTACAAACGTGTTTCAAGTTTAGCGACCGACGTTGGGTCCCGCAGCGAGTATGGCATTTGCGCAATGAAACTACGCAGCAATGTTTATTTTTTTCGTTTTCTTTGCGGCACCCGCGCGGGGTCTCCCATTTCCGGCTTATTAAAAAACTAAATATCTATTTTAAATCGAATTAATATATGGTTACTCACTTTTAATCGCATTCATAGGAGGACGTGAGTTGCTTGTGGTACCAACATGCGGGGTTCTCGAATGACGGGCCGGGCCGAGAGATTTTTTTCGGCGGCCCGGTCCGGCCGGCCCGTTTTTGAAAATCAAATTTTTAATTTTTGTATAAATCGGTGCAATAATTTTTTAAACTGTTTTAAATACCGTAATAGTGTTTGTTACTAACATATAAGTCAATATTAGTCGTACAAAAAAGAATGTCACCGACCGGGATCGAACCCTGGTCGTGTGGGTGGCAATCTGACTGGGTGGTCCAGGATAAACGAGCCGAACGGGCCGGGCCGACCAAAATTTTGAAAATGGCCCGACCCGTGAGAACCCCGCCTACTACGTTTACGAGAGAACCGATTCGGATTTTGGTTGAAAACATCAACAAGAAATTAAAGGTGGGCTTACGAAGTCTCCGAAGCACCTTGTGGGGGACTTGTCGAGGCCCCCAAACTCTAACTGTCCAGCAATGATCGCATTCTATCATCTTGTCCCACAGTGTCTCTGTTCGGCCATATTATGCATAATATCCTATTTTTTCAGAATGTCGTATCTTCTCGCGATTTTTCCACCAGACAGGGACATTTCTCCCATCATCGATTGTTTTGTAAGTCATTTTTCTGTTTCAAACTGTATTACGCCATTTTCAGAAGCAATTCGACGTCCAGTTCCAAGTGCAGCCGACTTTCGAGGGATTGAAGCCATTTGCTGAGAACTACGTCGCCCAACAGGGGTTAAAAGTCAATATAAAGGTTTTTTTAAACAGATTTTGGTACTATTCCACCTTTCCCCCCCCCAGGCCCAAATTTTTTTTTTCGCGTCCAAATGACTTGAAAACATGTCAGAATAGGTTTTCGAGTATGGGGAATTTAAAAAAAAACACTTTTTAGAAAAAAAAATTTTTTTTTCAAATTTTTTTAAAAAAAATTTTTTTTCCTTAAATTTGACCCTAAGGTCATATTTGACCTCCTGAACACGGATATGATGTCCGTTTTCTTTGTGTTTTACCTAGTTTCATTGTTTGGGGCACCTACCATAACCCAGGCACGTTATTTCACTAGTTTCTTTCATTCAGATTCTTTTGGTGTTTTCTTTTTCTTTGTTACTTTGTCTCACTTGCATTATACTTGTTACCAAGCCCCGCCTCTTTCCCACGTTCTGTCGGTTCCCACCTGCGAAGACTTACGAAAATAGAGGTAAAACAGAGGATATTGCTTGAGTTAGCAACAAAACCCTGCCCCTTTCCCACGCCATTGGCAGAAGTTCAAGATGATGGCGAAGACGAAGTACGGCATCAACAACAAGAGGTACCGGGACTATCTCTCGGAGTTTCTCTGGAGGAAGGAGTTCGGGCAAGACGCGTTCTACCACTTCTGGAATCAAGTTGCCGCCATCTACACGCCTTGATGTTGTTTTTGTAATTTGTTATTAATGAATATTGTTACTTGGACATTTGTTGGAAAATTGGGGACGCGTGGCATAACTCATCAAGTGAGTGAAAAGGGGCGGAGCTTCTCAGCGCGTTAAGATCTGCCGGAGTGTACTCATCATAGCCACCCAGAGCGACCTCAAAACTGAAAACGGACATCATATCCGTGTTCAGGAGGTCAAATATGACCTTAGGGTCAAATTTAAGGAAAAAAAATTTTTTTTTTAAAAATTTGAAAAAAAAATTTTTTTTTCTAAAAAGTGTTTTTTTTAAATTCCCCATACTCGAAAACCTATTCTGACATTTTTTCAAGTCATTTCGACGCGAAAAAAAAATTTGGGTCTGGGGGGGGAAAGGTGGAATAGTACCCAGATTTTCTCTAATTTCTTCTTTTAGGAGAACGTTGAAGCATTCCCCGATGTTTCTGGACGCGTTGTGATTTCAGAAGGTGGACCGATCGACGACAGTCTGATTTTCGACAACCGGGAGGTGATTATCTTCTTTTTAAATATGAAAAATGCATTTTCAGCCCGTACGTCGCAGTTTCGATGGTCAAATTGTTCTTTCTCGCGGAATTATCGTGAATAATGAGCTTGAAGATGTGGAGGTAATAATGGGTTTTTTGTTATCCTAATCCATTATTTCAGCAGGAAATGAACTGCTCCCCGAGAGTGAAGCCGGAATTCAACGATAATTTGGTACCAGTTCAGACTTCGAGGAAAAGGAAGTGGTCTTCTGAAGTTGAGGCTAACAACTACGACGTACAGGACCCCGAGGTAGTGTTCCTAACGTTTTACGTTTTTTTTTTTTGGAGTGGTCCACTGTATGTTTTTTTAAGCCGCGTGTCAATAAGGATCACAAAAATGAGTCGGTCTGGTCATAGTTGTCACGAGAAAGTGTAGGCCAGGCCAGTTTCGGCCCGGTTTGTAAACTTGTCGAATTATAATTTCTTTATTACATAAAATTTTTAAAAACTTCCCAACACTGTCATAAAACTTCTATTACATTTTTGAACTAATTCAAAGTTAGCAAAAATTAAGTGTCCCGACAGGGATCGAACCTTGGTCGCGTGAGTGACAGTTTGACTAGGTGGTCCGAGTAGCCGGGTCAAGACGGGTCGGGCCGCGGAATTTTTTTAAAGTCCCTTTTTTCATGAGTCTGGTCAGCCGCGACCGTCTGATTTTTTTTTTTAAATTTTTCCTGACACAACGCGGTTAAAATTGGTGGTTTATGTTATAGTTTGTGCCAAAACTACTTTGGAACAACGTGCCAATGTTTTGATGTTGTTCGTAGAGTAGAGCGTGCAATATAGGATACTCGGGGCATGTACGCAGCTAAATCGGCCGAAGTAGACTTGGCGAAGAGTATATTTCTGCCATACCTTAGGAGAAGCCGGTCATCGTGGGACCCTCCATCACTTTTTGACGAAAAAACTGGGTTACCCCCCTCACTTTTTGGCTGAGAAACGGAATACCCCCCTAACTTCTCGTGAAGAAAAAAAGGGTACCCCTCAATTTTCTATGAAATACTAAACTAACCCCCTCACTTTTGAAACCCCGTTCATTTGGTTCCCAAGTTATGATTTTTTTTGGGACGGCCCGGCCCGGTCAGCCCGGGTATAAAAAAATAAAAATTTAAATTTTGTATTAATCGGTACAATAATTTTTTAAGCTGTTTTAAATTACTTAATAATGTTTGTTACTCACATTTAAGTCAATATTAATTATACAAAAAAGAATGTCGCCGACCGGGATCGAACCCTGGTCGTGTGGGTGGCAATCTGACTGGGTGGTCCAAGGTAAACGGGCCGACCAAAATTTTCCAAATGGCCCGACCCGTGGGACCCCCGTCCTTGGTTTTTGGGGTCCCCCTCCCATTTGGGGGACCTTACTTTTTGAGCCCCCGTCCGTACCGTGTCCAGGTATGCGCTAAACCGCCACTCCTGTTCACAGCCTTTCGAATTGGGAACTAAAATATATAAATTTTTTGTGCAAAACCTACGTATTATACTACATTTCGTTTTAGGATGCGGCCGAGTCTTTTCTCACCTTCCATGCCCACCTGCTCCTATCAAACGAAGATCTCGTGGAGAAAGAAGTCCAGGACGATGAGGTTGGAGATTTCGACGATTTCACTGTGGATAATGCCGATTTCATGGTAAATGATGGTGGTTTTTGGTAGTACCTACTTTTATTCTTCAGAATGCCGTGGACGGTTATGATTGTCCTGTCTACGGATGTTCCATGAAGCTCAGTTGTACGGATGAGTTAGCGGAACACATGAAGGACCACTCTGCTCCGTTGCTGTGTGGAATTTGCAAGCTTTCCTGTCGTAGCGGTTCCCATCTCCGAACTCACTACAGAGTACACACGGGCGAAAGGCCCTTCAAATGTGACTTGTGCAAGTCCGCGTTTGCTCGAAAAAGCAATCTCCTCATGCATCAACGGATTCATACGGGAGATCATCTTTACAAGTGTAGAGTCTGTGAATACAAGACGAACTACCCCTCCACTATGAAGATACACGAACAAACGCACTCTCAGTCGAGAGAACGGCCCTTCATCTGTGATGTCTGTGGGCATACGTCATTCACAAGCAGTCATCTGAAGCAGCACAAGCGGATTCACACCGGAGACAGGCCTTATTCCTGCCCAACCTGTCCATTCAAGGCAGCCACGTCGTCGACTTTGAATAGACACAAGAAAACGTTCTCCCACTGATTTCATCAAATTGTCATCTTGTGCGTATGTTGTAGTAATCACTTACTGTTATAACCTGTTGATTTTATTGGTGTAAATGCACAGCTGTCTTTTTTCTCTATCTTACTAGTGGTTTTTCCACTTTCCTTACCTTTTCACTGTTTCATTTCGGAATTAATATTATGAAAATGGGTAGTGACGGCTCGTAATGGGGTCAGTCTTCCAAAAATTTTAGCCAGCTGCGGCCCGAATCCGGGGATCACGTTCTCGTCTATTCTTTCCCTAAGACCGAGTGCACTCCGCCCTGTAGAAGAAACAGGCTGAGCGACGTCGCGACACGCACGCCGTGTATATTTGGTCCCGCCACGAAAGCCCAGAAGATCGTCGACGGCGCCGGTTTGGCTTCGCGAACGGGGGTTCTGCGCACCGTGCCCTTTAATTTTTTGTTGCTATTTCCCATCAAACGCCGAATTACGTAATTACCGCCAGTGTAGTTTATTTGAAATTCCGCTGAGCTTTACCGGCGCCGTCGATTTTCTTCAGGGCTTTCGTGGCAGGACCCAATATACGCTGTGTCGCGATGGCGTTTCGCCAGTTTCTTCCACAGGGCGGTGTGCCCCCGGGCGTAGTGTCGGTGCACGCCGTGTCCCTCCATTATGAGTAAATACGCAAGTAGGGTACAATGGGGGCCATTTTCCGACCGCTCGCTGTTGGTCCCGCCACATCCTGGAAGTCAAATTGGCAGTTATCCAAGTTAGGATTTGTTCTTTCAAATCTTTACAAAATGGAGACCGTTGCACGATGGGGGAGTCCCCCCTGACCGCGTCGCGTCCGAACGAGCGCGGCGCGGCAATGATTCGGAGACTCAAGGATTTTTTAATGCATTTTCTTAATTATTTGACTTAAATTTATATATAAAATGAAAGTTTATACAATTTCTGATTTTTTTAACAATAAAAATTAAGAAAAATGATTAAACAAATAAAATAAATCGTGCAGAGAGAACCCGTTAGATGCGCAGGGGCCAGAAAAGGCCTAGAAACGGCGTTGGAATTCGAAAAGGGGGCGTAACCTGGCTCGGCGCGGCGATGTGCGAATTCGGGGATCCCGTTTTGCCATGAGTCACCGCCTTTGGCAAATCGCCTAGGAAGATCCGCGAAATGTTGGGTCCTGACACTACGTTCCGCAATTCGTCTGTTGTTAATCGTGCTACAAATGCAAACGTCAATTCTGAGATGTCGTGACGGGACCCACTGTGTCGAAGAATTTTATTGCTCTACGGCGGACTCTGCTCAAAATTTTGACGGTGGCTACAGTTTTTCGTCCAAATTTATGCGTTTGATGGAACTCCAGCTGCCAAACAACTGGCGTGGGCATTTCGCCAACAATAAACTGCTCTTGGTTGCATGTGGTCTTGCCACGAATAGCATTGGCAAAGTGCCACGGCAGCGACTTGCAGTGAATACGCGGTTTTTGGCAAGTCACCAACGCTTATCGTGGCAGGATTCTTTCCAAATGCTGCAAACGGGGCGGAGTTCGGCAAAACTGCAGTTCTGTTTTTGAAGTGACCTGAGTTACCAATTTAAAAGGCCGTTTTGCGGATTTGTATTCGTTTTGATTTTCAGAATGCCGTTTCTTCTCGCAGCTTTCCCGCCAGACACGGACATTTCACGCATCACCGATTGTTTGGTAAGCCACATTTTCGGTAAAAAGATTTACATAATTTTAGAAGAAATTCGGCGTCCAATTCCAAGTGCAGCCGAGCTTCGAGGAATTGCAGCCATTTGCTGAGAAATTCGTCGACGACAGGGTAAAAGCCATTTGGTGCTATGTGGGTTGGGGGGGTCAAAATTAAAAAAATTCCTGGGGCCGTATTTTTCAACAGAAACTTGCCCAAATAGGTTTTCGAGTACGGAGAATTCGAAAATACACGTTTTAAATTTTTTAAATTTCAATATTCAAATTTTGAATTTCAAAAATTTTTTTTTCACGTTTTCCTCTTTGCATTTTTTTTAATTTTAACGTTTTTGGTTTTCCCCCTTCTCCTTGTTTTTTGTGTCATGCCCTCTTTTTTCATTGATACTTTTTTTTCAATTTTCATTGTCTTTTAATTTCAAATGTATATTCACCGAAAAGCGACTGCAGCAAAACAATTCAAGCCTTGCAGTACCATCATGGTGGTACTACCATATTCGCAAGGATGGATCAAATCAACCATTCACGAACGACAACGACGGAAAGAAGAAGCTATTAGGAAGGAGCCACAAACTACGAAGAATAAAAAAACACAGAAGGAAACGAATTCTGACGGAAAATATCCCCATTGCAATAATCGTTGCGATCTTCTTCAAAGGAATGTTAGGTTTAGGTAAGTGAGCATTTTGGGCTTAACAGAATTTAGAAAGCGTGCCGAAGGCGCATCCATAGTACCTTTTCGTGGCGAGACCTAAATCCCAAAAACCGTCTGTCAGCAACCGAAAACGGTTAAATCTGCTTGTATCAGCTGCTATTTTGATTTCATTTTAACTTTTTTTTTACTAAAAGCATTAAAGGAACATTTACAGGCTACCGTAAGAATGGCAGCACAAGCGAAGCTCCTCGAACTGCGTGAATTTAACCTCACTACTGTCTGGCCCAGGCTCGCCATGAAGACCAAAGACGAATTCGACGATTACCTAGCTGATCTCGGTCTCCTCTGGAAGAATCGTCCCTGTCCGAACTGCGGAGAGCCGCGTGCAGTTACTCACCAGGTAATTTTCTGTTCAAATTTTCGGTAATTTTCTGTCCGAACTCTGAAAGAAGTCTTTCACTCCGACAGACAGCCTCACGCTCTTGTCTGTGTCTCTTTCTTGAGGGCAAAAAGGTTATCGATTTTGGCAGTTACCATAATTACCCAAACACTTCTTATCGTTAGCTATTTTAAGATGTGTGTTAAAGAAGGTGGATCTAAACTTTGGAAAGAAGAAGCACTATACTTTGGAAAGAAGAATCACTATCAAGTTTGACCACCACAGCAAATGGAAATGCATCGTCACAGTTCGAAACTCAGCGAAAAACCAAGCTCATCAACCGTGAAACATACATAACATTTGCCGTTTCAGAATGTTAACGGAGAGCCCGGAAGAAAGAAGTTCGAATGCTACCGTGCCCAGTGTCGCTTCCCCGGCTCTAACAGAAAGACCGGATTCCTTAAAGACACCTTCTTCGAACAGTGTCATGCGGATCGCAAGAAGGTCTTCCTCGTCTCCTACCTCTTCATCAACGGCATGGGAACCGTCGACGACATGGCTCGCTCCTGCGAGATGGATCCATCGACCGTTGTACAATGGACAACCTGGTTCCGAGACGTCCTCGTCGAGTACTACGCCAACAACAACGTTCGCATGGGAGGACCGAACACCATCGTGCAGATCGATGAGACCAACATTGTGAGGAGGAAGTATAACAGAGGTCGAATCGTGAGGAGAGACTGGCTTATCGGAGGTGTGCAGGATGGCACTCGTCTCGTCTTCTGTGAAATCACCGACACGAGGGACTCAGCTACTCTCGACAGAATCATCCAAAAATACGTGGCTCCGGGAGGAACCATTCACACTGACCTCTGGCGCGGGTACAATAACCTCTCCAACCTCGGCTACAACCACCAGGTTGTCAACCACTCCCAGCATTTTGTCAACCCGGCGACGGGTGTCCACACCCAGAGGATTGAGAGTTTGTGGAGCCAGCTAAAACAGAAGATCAAGCCGAAGAATGGACTGAAAGGCGAGCTCTGGGATGATCATTTCGCGGAGGCCTTATGGAAATGGGAGAAGAACGAGGAGGATCTCTTCTACGAGTTCTGGTGCGCCGTTGTCAAGAAATACCCCCTTGTCTGAATATTCTAGGTATTCTGTTTTTGTTGATGTTTTGTTCCGTTACTGTTACCCTGTTGTTATACATAGTTCGACTAATGAACATACTGACAGATCTCACATCTCGCAAGATATATTTTTAAAGGTTGTTAAACGGAGTTTGAAAGGAAAAATAAAATGTTTAAAAACAACACGAGGGGGAAACATGGAACGTAAAAAACGTGGGGAAAACAAAAATTATTTTTTGAAATTCAAAATTTGAATATTGAAATTTAAAAAATTTAAAACGTGTATTTTCGAATTCTCCGTACTCGAAAACCTATTTGGGCAAGTTTCTGTTGAAAAATACGGCCCCAGGAATTTTTTTAATTTTGACCCCCCCAACCCACATAGCACCAGCCATTTTATACGATCCAAAGGTAGATTTCCTTCTTTTGACTGGAACATTTTTTTCTTTTCAGCCTCTCCCTCCCATTTCTCATGCTCCGATAGTTCTTCCACGCGAAGTTATGGTGAAGAAGGAAATTGAAGATGTGGTAAAATAGGGATTTGGCACTCTAATTTATTTTTCAAGGAGGAATTGAACTGCGCTTCGAGAGGAACGCCGGAATTTAACGAAAGTCCGGTAAAAATCCATTGGAATTGTGTGAAAATTGATAATTTAGCCTTCGAGGAAAATGAAGTGGTCTTCTGAAGCCGAGGCCAACAACTACGCCATCAAACAGGAGCCCGAGGTAGTCTTGCTAACGATTTCCTTTTGTATACCTTTTCTAATATTATTTGGGAGCTCTTGACAAGCCTTCCAGGGCTGGTATATTTGAGGGCCGGCCCGGGCCAGCCTCGGCCTGGCCCGTCATTTGGGAACCCCATATGGGTAGCAAATTTACCGTTTTCAAGAAAATACGCTCTAAAGTCACCGAAAACGGCCGACCATCGCAGATTGTGCGGATAGCCAGTACGCCCCGCGTGTCCGGCTTTTATAAGGCATGCCGATGAGCCAAATTTTCACTCTTATTCGATGAAATACTGCGATACAATTCAGCATATTCGTTTTGTGTAATTTCCGACCGTGAAAATAAAATAAACAGCCTTTTTACTGCTCCTTTAATTTCGTTCTTTAGGAAGCGGCGGAGTCGTTCCCCACGTACAGTGCCCAGCTCTATTCAAACGCACATCTCGTAAAGCAAGAAGTCCAGGACTACGGAGTTGAACATGGCCAAGGGAGTGGTGAAATGCCTAGGGAAAATGATTATTCCATGGTGACGGAAGCCACCTTTTATATCATTTTTTGTTCTTCAGAATGCCGCCGGAGGTCTCCAGCATCAAGGGAAAACGACGCCTCTTATCTGAAGACCCACGAACGGAAATGCACTGGAGAGAGGTCCATCATCTGCC
The DNA here is from genome assembly GCA_964057215.1 of Oscheius myriophilus. Classification (NCBI taxonomy): domain Eukaryota; kingdom Metazoa; phylum Nematoda; class Chromadorea; order Rhabditida; family Rhabditidae; genus Oscheius; species Oscheius myriophilus. The sequence continues at coordinate 3,132,620 of OZ059905.1, forward strand.
ACATCTGCGGCAATAACTACGCCGAGTCTGCCACTTTCCGCGTCCATTTGCGCTTTCATGCGGGAGAATTCGACGAACCCGAACCAGCCGCGGGCTCTCATCTGAAGAAGAAAAAGAACATACAGAATCGCACTGGGAAATGACCTACTTTTGCCCAACATGTCCATTCAAGACCTAAAGAAAGAGAACATAACGGTGGATTCGGTTCATCACTAGAAGTCGCTCTGATTTCATATAACGATCTCTTCGTGCTATGTTGTTGTAATCAATACCTGTGATATACTCTTGGTTTTATTGGTGTAAATGCAATTTGGACGTGTTTTCTCTTTCTAACAAGTGGTATTTCCACTTTCCTTACCTTTTCCCTGTCGCCTTTCAGATTTTTTATTATGAAAATGCGGAGTGACGGCTCGTACTGGGCAGTCTTCCAAAAATTTGCCATAATGAGCACTTTGCCAACATCCCAGAACCAAGCGTTATAGGTTGCTTCGTCCCGCCACGAATAGCATTGGCAGAGTGTCAAGGCAACGAATGGCAATGAATACGCGGTTTTCGGCAATCCACCAGCGGTTATCGTGGCGGGACGAAGTCTTTGTCCAAATGCAGAAAATTGGGCGGGGGTTAAAGTTCCAGTTCTGTTTTTATAGTGACCCGAGTTCTCACTTTGAAAGGTCGTGCGCCGTGGATTTTCCTGTCCCTTGGTTCGCGGATGTGGGCTGTTTCATTGCGCCTTCTGTTTATCCGCTTCTCGCACGGAATTTATTGGAAAAATGTGGACGCATTGCATTTTCAAGATTTGGCTCTGCGACCACTGCAAATTAAAAAAAATTGTGATTTCCGCCGTTTTCTCCTTCTCAGATCGTTGTGGGACCAATTTTATTTTTAATATTGCTTTTTTAATGCCTGGAGCTTCCAGTTAACCGCGAGCTGTGCTCATATCTATTCATGGGCTCACTTGTGACAGGCAGCTGGCACCGTCACTGGTAACATCAAACATAAATTCCCCCCTCCCTTTCCTTCATTTGCCTTTCCTTCATTTGCTTCCATTTTTTGTGCTTTCCGGTCGTTTTCGGCGAATTTACTCTTTATTTATTTCAGAATGTCGTATCTTCTGGCGATTTTTCCACCAGACAGGGACATTTCCCCAATCATTAATTGTTTTGTAAGTCACCCGCTTTAAGTAAAATTACTTACGTCAATTTAAGAAGCAATTCGACGTCCAGTTCGAAGTGCAGTCAACTTTCGAGGGATTGAAGCCATTTGCTGAGAACTACGCCACCCAAAAGGGGCAAAAAGTCGATATTAAGGTATTTTATTAGCTATTTTCTTCAATAACGTATTTTAGAAGGAAGTTGAGTCGTTTCCCGATGTTTCTGAACGCGCTGTGATATCGAAAGGCGGTCCAGTTGATCAGAATCTGCTTTTCGGCAACCGAGAGGTCGATATCTTCTTTTTATATAAGGACAATGCAGTTTTCAGCCCGTTTATCCCAGTTACGCTGATCAAATGGTCCTTCCTCATCGAATTATCGTAAAGAAAGAGCTTGAAGATGTGGAGGTAACATTGGGCTTTTTAAAACCCAAATCATTGTTTTAGGTGGAAATGAACTGCGCCCCGAGAGTGAAGCTGGAGTTTAATGAGAACCTGGTGCCGATTGAGTCTTCGAAGAAAAGGAAGTGGTCTCCTGGAGTCGATGCTAACAACTCCGTACAGGACCCCGAGGTAGTTTCATGGCTGCGGGCGTGGGCCAAAAGTTTGCGCTATAGTTTGAGCGCACCCCTCCCCCCACCCCATTTGTAATAAATGTGGCAGTTCGTGTTGCGTCTATAGCTGTCGCCAAATTGGAATCGTGCCAAAAATATTAGAATGTTCAAGTGATCCTCTGTTGATATGGGAAAATCGTAGTCTAATCATGGTGGACAGAGCATGCTTTGCATGTTTCCGTAATTAGCAGAAGATTTCGGTTTGGGGGCAGCTATACCTTAATTCGTACCAGCCTGGTGTCAATAGGAACTGAAATGACGTCATTGTGGTCGTTGACGCATCCTTCCTTTGTAATAAGAGTTTGAAAAAGCAAGGTATATTTCTCGCCCACGGACCTTTCCTAAAGTTTCGATGACCTGCACATCTAACGCGCGAAATAGTGTGCAAGTCGCGGAGACGCAGACAAAAAGCCGCTTGTTTCCCGCTGCCGGCTAGGAAAGCTCGCTGGGCGACGAGTATATAGCCCATGGCTGGACAGGGAGCGTTTGGGGCTTGATCATACCTGGACACGGTACGGACGGAGCTCAAAAACAATGGTCCCCCAAAAGGAGAAGGGTCCCAAGGTCCGACACACACCCGGCGTTTATTGGGTCCCGCCACGAAATAAAAAAAGTATGGCCTAACGAACGGGTTTTTTTTTTTTTTTTGAAATTCCTGCTGAGCTTTTACCGGCGCCGTCGATGATCTCAGGGTTTTCGTGGCGGGACCCAATATACGCCGCGTGTCGCAACTGCGCTCCGCCGGTTTCTTCTACAGGGCCGGGGTAGGTACCGCAAGCACCTCACGTCCAGTTATGGATACACGACGATTTTTTTCTTTTGGGTCTTGTGCACATCGCCCTGTGAAAGAAACCGGCGGGTCCCCGCCGTTGCGACACACACGCGGCGTAAATTGGGTCCCACGAAAGACCTGAGATTAGGCCGCCTAACGAACAGGGGTTTATTTGGTTTCTTCTACAGGGCCGAGTGCACTCGGAGATCCACGTGTACTATACATACATACATACATACATACATACATACATACATACATACATACATACATACATACATACATACATACATACATACATACATACATACATACATACATACGGTTTATTCTCTAGGGCTGTTCCCTGAACCGCCAGAATGAATCACAGTTGTCGACTTTCAATCCCACGACGTTGACTTAGTTGTTCCAATTCTCCTTTGATTTGGCTTCAAATGCCTCCTGGCCAAGTTGCTGGTACAGCTCTCCTTGGAGGAAGCAGCTTCTTCGCAGGTTCCTGGGACGGCCGGGGGACTGTAGACGACTTCTGTGTTCCATTTGGTGTACTATACGATTCTCTTTTTCCACTGTATAACACAATGGGGCAGCAACCGATATCCTGTTCCAAACTGAAGCCTTTCACATTTCGTTTCAGGAAGCTGCCGAGTCGTTCTCCACGCCCAGGGCACACATGTTTCGATCAATCGCCAGTCTCGTGGAAGAAGATGTCCGTGGCGGTGATTTCGACGATGAGAAAAGCGACCATGGCCAAGACACTGATTTCATGGTGAATTGCCAACAATTGTTTATCTTACTAACTTTTTTCTTCAGAATGCCGTGGGCGATTGTGGGTGTCCCTTTGACGGATGCTCTGTGAAGCTTGATTCCCCTGAAAATCTCGCGGAACACATGAAGGAGCACTCTGTTCCGTGGCTCTGTGGAATCTGCAAACGTTGCTGCCCGAATGGTTGTGCTCTCCGAATTCACTACAGGATGCACACCGGGGAAAAGCCCTTTAAATGTGTGATTTGTGAGAAATCGTTTGCTCGGAAAGGCCAGCTCAAACTACATCAACGGAACCATACGGGAGATCGGGAGTACAAATGTCTCGACTGCGGATTCAAGGCAAACGATTACATCAGTCTGAAGATCCACCAACTGACCCACACTGGCGAAAGGCCTTACCCCTGCACAATCTGCAAGAAGGACTTCACCCACTTGTCCACTTTCAACGCCCACATGCGCACACATACGGGAGAACGGCCCTTCGAATGTGACATCTGTGGAGTCAAGTTAGCCACGAACTATACTTTGAAGGAACACAAGCGGACTCACTCGGGCGAAAAGCCATATTCCTGCCCGACATGTGGATTCAAGACAGCATACGCGCGTGGTCTGACTAAACACAAGAAGAAATTCGCCCACTGATTTCATCGAATTGTCACTTTGTGTTATGTTGTTTTAGACTGATATATGTCGTTTTAATACTGTTATATCATGTTTGTTTTATTGGTGTAAATGCAAATTGGACGTGTTTTTCCTCTCATATTGGTGGTTTCCCACTCTCCTTACCCTAGTTTTCAATTTGTCCGGTGTTTAAGAAAGTATGCGCACCGTTTGCATGCCGTTTTCCTCATGCTTGTTTGCAACATGCGCACAGAATTTTCATCATCAATGATTTGAATTTTGGCACTTTTGTACTGTAACGGCTGGGGGGACCAACGCCTTCGCTACGAGACCCGCCTTCGCAGAAGCAAACCTTTTTTTTCTCGACTCTAGTTCTCTGCCGTTTATAGACGAAATTTATCTTTGAAAACATAAAAAAGTAGCTAATAAAGTGAATTTCCGGAGGCAATTTTCCTGAGCAACGTAAAAGTTTCTCCGGTGAGATATGAAGTTTTATGTGTATTTCTTTTTATAGGATGAATTTTTCAGAATTCAAAAAATTGCCCCAGAAAGTTCTATATAGCTGTCGCCAAATTGAAATCATGCCAATAAAATTAGAATGTTCTAGTGATCCTCTGTTGACATTGAACTTCGTAGTCTAATCACTAGACGACAGAGCATGATTTGCACATTTCCGCAATTAGCATATGATTTCCGTTTGGCGACAGCTATATATCAACTATTCATTCGACTTTAAAACATGAAAATATGCAATGTGCGCAAATCAGTAGAGTCGGAAAATTTCAATTGCTGTCCGACGTTTAACAGCCGGTCATTTTCAAAGCGCCCAGGGTTTCCATTGGGCAACGAATTGCAATAAATACGCGGTTTTCGGCAAGTGTTTGTCAAATACCCAGTTCTGTTTTTGAAGTGACCCAAGTTACCAATTGGGCGTGAATGGGTTATGGTTGCCTAGGTACAATTTTTCCTTGCGGGACCGCAAATCAGGATGACATCAGAATTTAGATGTTGACTTTGGCTAAAAACGACTGTGGTCCCTTTTTTAACCAATGTCAACAGCAGACTTCTGGTGTCATCGTGTCGGGACCATTATTATTCGCTCTTCTTCTTGGCACTTTGCCAAGGAAATTTCTACTGCCGCAAATTAGATTTGGAAATTCATAGTGACCCAGATTTCTCCCCTTCTTTCCATGTCTGCCATGTTAACCTCATTTTCAGAATGCCGTATCTTCTCGCCATTTTCACGCCAGACAAGGACATTTCTCCCATCATCGATTGTTTCGTAATTCTCTTCATTTTCTCTCTGAAAAAAGTCATTTTCAGGAGAAATTCGACGTCCCGTTCGAAGTGCAGCCGACGTTGGAGGAATTAGTGCCATTTGCGGAGAGCTACGGCGCCCAGCTCGGGCTAAATGCCGAAAATAAAGTAATTTTAAACATGTTTTCCCCCAATAAATTGCTTTTAGGAAGAAATAGAGTCGTTCCCCGACGTGCCGGGACAAGCCCTGCCTACAGAAGCCCAGACGATCAGCTACACTCAGCTGGTACATAATCAGTTATGTTTCCTTGTTGTCTATTAGAAATCAATTTTACACTCGTATGGTGGTAATTTCGTAACATTTTTTGTTTTTTAAATGTCGATTTTTCAGAAGAAATTCGACGCCCCGTTCGAAGTGCAGCCGACTTTCGAAGACTTAGCGCCATTAACGGAGAACGACGCTGCCCAGCAGATACTAAATACCGAAATTAAGGTAATTTGAGCCCATTTTTGCCAATAGCTTTCCCTTAGGACGAAATCGAGTCGTTTCCCGACCTGTATGGACACTCTTTGATATCAGAAGACACGCCGATCTGTGACAATCAGCTGGTAGATAACGTAGAGGTATTTTTCCTTGTTTTCTATTTTTTAAAAATATATTTTTTAGTCATACGGTAACAGTTTCAATGCCCACGTGGTTCTTTCAAACGAAACCCTCGCGGAGGAAGAGGTCGAAGATGTGAAGGTGAGTGTAAAATTGATCTTTTATTGATTTCCTTCTCCAGGAGGAAGTAATGACCGATCTGCCCTTCATCTGGAGGGACAACCCGGATCCCCAAGAGATTTACGATCTGATGGGCGAAAGTGAAGAAAACGACGAAGCAGAGGTGATTCTTTTGTGAAAATTGGGTTAAAAAGTGCGAAGAAGTGAATTTCTCCCAAATATCTCAGTAAACTGTGTATTTCAGAGTCAGATGAATGAGTACATTTACGAGCAGAGGTGTCCGGTGAGTGGATGCCTCGAGAAGTTCTTCACGCGCAAGGATCTGTGCAACCACATGAACAAACACGCGAAGCCACTGCTGTGTGCCGTTTGCGAATACGTCTCTCCGCATGGATCCTGCCTTCGCACGCATTTCAGGACACACAGTGGAGAAAAGCCCTTCTCTTGCCACATTTGCGGCAAAAGGTTCTCCCAGCAGGGGAATCTGAAGACTCATCTGCTACGACCCCACACGGCGGGCGAAGGATTGGAGCCAAGGATTGAGAAAAGCCGTCAATGTGTCAAGAGGCCGTTTATTTGTCCCATTTGCGACAAGGAATTCCGCAACTCATTGATTCTGGCCAAACACCTGCGCATGCACACGGGAGAAATTCAGTACGAGTGCGAACAATGCGGCTACAAGGTGTCGAGTTATTACCACTTGAAGAAGCACAAACAAGAACACTCGGAAGAGATGCCCTACGTCTGCACGGGATGTGGATTCAAGACCACTCATCTGTCGGCCTTCCTCCAGCACAAGGCGAGATTCTCCCATTGATTCACTTGCCTGTTGTTATACTTTGTCATTTTGTATGTTGTTGTGATCCCTGTTAGTTTTGTTATTTTGTTGTTGTTAAAATACTACAGAGATCTTTCTGTTCCGATTGCCAGAAGCTCGTGAATCATAAGGACGACGTAATGGGCCAATTGTACGTCACAGAGATGGGCATGGCTGGTAAATATGAGGGCTGACCCGGGCCGAGCCCGATTTTCAAGGAGCGGCCCGGCCCGCTCGTTTAACAAAGGGCCGAGCCCAAATTTTTACAGAGAGGCCCGGCCCTTTACCAGCCGTGGTCATGGTACTCCCCAACCATGGCTGCGGGCCGGCCCATTCCCAAATTTTTCTCGGCCCGGCCCGCGATTTTGCTGGGTCACCGAGAAATTTTTAGAGCGGACAGACCCTTGTTGGAAAGATAATGCTAAAAAATTTGGATTTGACTGCAGAGGTAAACAGAAGGGGCCTGTCCACGAAGTGAAGAAGAAAATTCTCATTAGCATTCATTAGCAAGTAAGATAACAAAAGTAACAGAAGAGAACATGACAAAATGGTATTTTGTGGAAATCGGGGGAAGTGATTCTTCTTGTGTGAAACCAAAACGGGGGAAAAGTTTTGTATCCACAGTCACGTTAGTAGAGACGCCTTCTTGCATGAGTGCGCCTATGCAGGCTCAAACCGGAGGAATAGGCGAAGAGTTTCCCGCAGATGGAGCACGAATACGGCTTGGTGTGAATGCGATTGTGAATCCTCAACGTGGCGTAGTCCAATGCGCAAAAGTTACAGTCTCCACACTTGAAAGAACGCTTTTCCGTGTGCGTACGCATATGTGTGGCCAGGTTCTCCAACTGGATGAAGCTTCTGCCACAGATGGCACAGGAATGTGGCTTTTCGCCAATATGCGTTCGTTGGTGCATCTCCAGAGCCACTGGTTTGGCTGCCTTGTAGTCACAGATTCCACATGCGTAGGGCAGACATTCCGGATGAGTATGCAAGTGTCTGGCCAATCTACTTGCGTTACCAAAGTCCTTCCTGCAGATGGGGCATGAATACGGCTTTTCTTCAGAGTGGTTGTTCCATTTGTGGTTCGTCAAACTTTGTTTTCTGTGCGTCTTGTAATCACAGATGTTACATGCGTACGGTAGCTCTCCAGTGTGAAGCCGTTGATGAACGTGGAGACTGCTTTCATGGGCGAATGTTTTCAGGCAAATTTTGCACTTGAAGGGCTTTTCGCCAGTGTGCGTCCTGTAGTGAACACGTAGAGAAGACGCATTCGAGCAGGAGCGCTGGCAGACTCCGCAGTGCAGTGGCATCGGGTGCATCCCCAAGTGTAGAAGAAGATGCTCAGAAGAACTGACAGTCTCGGTGCACCCATCCACGAGACATCTCTGCTCCTGATTCCCAGAACCCTGAAATGTAGACTAAACTATGTTGTTTCAAGAAACCAACCATAGACTCGCGTAGCGAAGCAGCATAGCCAGCGGGCATCCACATTTCATCATCTGCAACTTCTTCCTTCACCAAGGGAGTGTCAACAAACTGAAAATAGAATTTTACAACCATTTTAACAATTAATATAAACACACCTCCTCCTTGACAGGCGAAATTTCCCAGTTTCCCTGCGTCTTGCCGGCACCAGAAACGAGATCCTCGTTTGAAAGAAATACGTGGGCATTGAATGCGGCAAACGGCTCGTCTTCTTTCTAAAAATAGTAAATAAATGTTGGGCACAGTTGAAACTATGCGAATTAACTGCAGTTAGAGAGCGGCAGGGAGGATTTTCGCCTGCGCATTTACTTCATGCTTGGCCAACCTCTGCGAGCCGCCGCCCTGGGGAGTGTCGCAATTTGACTTATACTCAGTTTTTGTAAAGGATGGGGGATCGCCGCAAATTTTGAAAAGTTTTTCTAATTGAGGGGGTTGTCGCAAAATAAAGCCCTGCGGTTGGTTGGTCAAGTATGATTTACTCTCTCTCTTTCCACGAGGTGGTCGCGTCGTTTAGAGGGGGGGGGGGGTGCGTCAGTCACCCAAATAGTGTATCGTAAACAACGTAAGCCCCAGTAAATGGTTACTTTTCAACAACAGACGAATAACGGAGGTAATGCTGGGTTCTCATGAGCCGAGCCACTTGGAAAAATTTCGTCGGCCTGGCACACCCACCCTGGACCACCCAGTCAGGCTGCCACACATACGACCAGGGTTCGCTTCAGGTCGGCCAAATTGTTTTTTGCATAAATAATATTGAAATTTTAATGAATTTAAAACAGTTTAAAATAATTATTGTACCCATTTATACAAAATGTTAAATTTTGATTGTCATAAACAGCCGGCCGGGCCGCCCTTAATTTGACCCTGGGATCCGCTAGCACCTCTCGTCCACGTATGACTGCTACGGATGTGAGCTACCTTTTAATAGAAGGAAATCTATAACCGTACCTCCTCTTTGACAGACGACATTTCGTCATTTCCCGTTCTCAGCGGCTTTTCGCCATCATAGGGATCGAATGATTCCTCCTCAAATATACCATTCAATGGAACCATCCGCATTCTAACCTTCACATCGGAGAACGGCTCCTCGTGTTCGAAAGCCGATTCCATCCTGGGCTCGAACCCAGAATTTCCCTGAACGTAAACACAACGTCACGGCTTTTCGCCATCATAGGGACAGTTACGTTTTGGAGCTGACATGCATAGGTAAAGGAGTGGACTGGCCACGAAGGGAAAAAAGAAAATTATTATTATTATTCATTAGCCAGTAAAATCACAAAAAAACAGAAGAGAACATGACAAAATGGTATTTTACGGAAATCAGGGGGGGGGGGGTGATTTATCTTGTGTGAATCTAAATCGCAGTCACGCTAGTAGGGACGTATTCCGGTATGAGTGCGCATATGCAGGCTCAAAGCGGAAGAATAGGCGAAAAGTTTCCCGCAGACGGCGCACGAATACGACTTGGTGTGGATGCGACGGTGAATCCTCAACGTGGCGTAGTCCAATGCGGAAAAGCTACAATTTTCACACTTGTAGACAAGCTTTTGCGTGTGCATACGCATGTGTGTGGTCAGGTTCTCCAATTCTACGAAGCTTCTGTCGCAGATGGTACAGGAATGTGGTTTGCCGCCAATATGCGTTCGTTGGTGTATCTGCAAAGACACTTGTTTGGCTGTCTTGTAGTCACAGATTCCACATTCGTAGGGTAGATATTCCGGATGAGTACGCATGTGTTGGGCCAAACTGCCTGAGCGAACGTATTTCTTCTTGCAGATGGTGCATGAATACGGCTTCTCTTCGAAGTGGATCCATTTGTGGTTCTTAAAAGCGACTTTACTCTTCGTCTCGAAGTCACAAATGCCACAGGCGTAAGTTGGATCTCGAGAGTGAAGCTGTTGATGAACACGGAGACTGTTTCCCTGGCTGAAGCTTTTCTTACAAACATCGTAAGTGAAGGGATTTTCGCCAGTGGGGGTCCTGTAGTGAATTCGGAGAAAAGAGGCATTAGGGCAGGAGCGCTGGCAAACTCCGCCGAGCAGTGGCATCGGGTGCATCCTCATGTGAATAAGGAGATCTTCAGAAGAACGGAGCGTCTCAGTACATCCATCCACGGGGCATTTCATCTCATTTGCACCACTCTGAAACACACATAGTATATATAGTCACTTCTAAAAACCTACCACAGAATCACTCGGAGGAATGCCAGAACTCCCAGTTGCCCACAATTCTTCATCTTTCACTTCTTCCTTCACCAAAGGAGTATCAACTGGCTGAAAATACAATTAAACAACCACTGTAACAATTTAAATTAAAACCCACCTCCTCTTTGATGGCCGACATTTCGTCGGTTGCCTTTGTCGCCTCACATTGATCTTCGGTTGAAAGAAAAACGTGGGCATTGAACATGGTGAACGACTCGGTTTCATCCTAAAAATGAAATTTAAAACATCTTGTGAACAGTTAGTGGTGGGCAACCATGGCAGCGGGCCGGTCCGGGCCGGCCCGCTCCCAAATTTTTCACGACCCGGCGCGGCCCTGGCCCGACAAAACAAAATTTAGTGCCTTATTTTAATGTAAAAATCACAATCAACGAATATTGCCGCCCGACCCGCTCTCGAAATTTTCTCGGCCCGGCCCGAATTTTGCCATGCTTGGTGGAGGGCCACAAATTGTGTTTGGCGGGATGTTGCATGCAAAAAGTCTGTCGTAGTTCTGCTTTCGTTCCGATTCGTTATTAATTGGGAATTCGGTTTTTCTATTTTTTAACAGCCCAGTAATTTGGATCCCTTTTTGGCGCTATTTCCAAACCAACCTCCTCTTTGACGGTGACCATGTCGTCATTTCCCTTGGTCAGACGCTCTTCGGGATCGAACATTTCCGCCTGAAACTGAATTCCTTGGTTCTAAACAGCCGCATTTAACCTTTACATCGGAGAATAGCTTCTCTCCCTCGAAAGTCGATTCCATGCTGGACTCGATCCCAGAATTTCCCTGAAAATATAATACTATGTGAAAAACACAAATTTTCAATTAGCAGAGGTAAAGGCAGTGGAGTGACTACGAAATCAAAAAAGACACATTCACTTCAATTTAATAACAAAGAAAATATTACAAGCAACGTAACAACATGACAAACTATTGCAAAATAAGAAAATCTGTTCGTGGGGCTTAAAGGGACAGTCAGACGGGTTTTACAACATTGGCTCAATTAGGAGAGAAAAATTCGCTGATCATGGAAATGTATATAACTAGGGGTCACAAATTTACCGTTTTCGAGAAAATACGCTTCAAAGTCTTCAAAAACGGGTCTCCGTCTACAGATTTGTAGACGGCCAGTACGCCCTGCGTGTCCGGCATTTACAAGACAGGCTAATGAGCTAAATTTCATTCTAATTGGCTGAGAGAGCAGTGGAAATGAGGAAGGTGCGAGAAAATTTAGCATAGTTAAATTCGCATAATTTCCGATCGTAGCCGATCGAAGGAGAAGTGAAAAGCCTCCTTACTGCCCCTTTAAGAAATGGAAGGGTGGGTCTGTCTTGTAGCCTCAGGCAGTGCTGGGAGGCTTCTCTCTGGTATGACTCTTTTTATGGCTCGTCAACATGGCTTGGCTCGAATCCGTAAATCCACAGATTCCACACTTGTAAATACGCTCCCTTCCATGAATACGCGTGTGGTTGGTCAAATCGGCCAATTCGGTGAAGCTCTCCTCACAGATGATACAGGAATACGGCCTTTCGCCGGTATGCGTTCGTCGGTGGACCGTCAGAGCGGTCTGTTGAGTTGTGCTGTAGCCACAGAAATCACATTAGTAGGGACGCTCTCCCGTGTGAATACGCATGTGTTTGGCCAAAGAAGATGAATAATTGTAGCTCATTGTGCAGATACTACATTTGTAGGGCCTTTCCCCCGTGTGGATCCTATGGTGGCTACGGAGATGACCGCCACTCATGCAGGAACGTTTACAAACTCCGCAGCGAAGTGGTTTCGGGTGCTTCCTAATGTGTGCCACCAATTCATTGTTAGAGTTGAGCTTCTCGGTGCATCTATCCACGGGACACTTCTTCTCGCCGCCGACATCCTGAAATGTTTCAAAATCAGGATATTTCTGGAAACTAACCATAGAATCACGCAGCGAAGCAACATAGCCAGCGAACCTCCACAACTCTTCGTCTGGGTCGCCTGCCTTCACCAGGCTAGTGTCAATGCACTGAAAATTACAATTGTACAACCATTTTTAAAATGACGGTAAACAAACCTCCTCCTTGATCGACATTTCGCCATTTTCCGTCAGCTGCGTCTCGCCTTCTTCAGAAGCAAGATATTCGTTTGAAAGAAAGACGTGGGCGTTGAACGAGGGCATTGACTCAATTTCTTTCTAAAATTAAATATACAAAAAAGATTTTGGGAATGAAAGCGGGTTGGCAAAGTGCGGTATTGGCAGTGGTGAGTCACCGGGGATAATGACGTCATTTCGGACCCTATTGACACACCACTTGTAAAAAAAATAAAATAGAGTAGACCACCCACGAAGTATGACATTTTATAAAAGGGATGCACACTAAAACGTAAACTTCCAGCGCATGCCTGGTGGCCTTTGAGATTGAAAGTAGCCTCTGAGGGAACACAGGTAACCTCAGGGCGCTTGGAAGAAAGTGAGGTGTCATGAAGCCGCTTTTCTGGCCACATTCGGCCGCTGAGATGGAAAGAAGACAATGCACGCGTGTTAATGGCCAATAAGAACAAAATAGCTTATTTTGGTTGCTCTACTCTCTATTTTTCACCCCAAATCACACCTCCTCTTTGGCTATCGACATTTCGTGACTTCCATTTGTTAGAGGCGTCTCTTCAGAATCCAACATTTCCTCCTAAAACACAATTATTCAATGCCAACCTGTCATGTTTTACCTTCACATTGAAGAACAGCTTCTCCTCCTCGAAAGTCGACCCCACTCTGGGCTCGAACCCCCAGAATTTCCCTGAAAAAAGAACTATCTGCAAAGACGCTTTCACTTAGCAGGGGTAAAAATGTGGAGTGACCACAAAGTGAAGAAAAACACATTTGGTTCAATTTAATAACAACTAAAATAACAAAATGATAAAATATTGCAAATCTCTCGAATCTGTTCGTGGGGCTTAAGAAATGGAAGGGTGGGTCTGTCTTGTAGCCTCAGGCAGTGCTGGGAGGCTTCTCTCTTGTATGACTCTTCCTGTGGCTCGTCAACATGGCTTGGCTCGAATCCGTAAATCCACAGATTCCACACTTGAAAAGACGCTCCCCTCCATGAATACGCATGTGGCTGCTCAAGTTGGACGATTGGACGAAGCTTTTCTCACAGATGCCACAGGAATACGGCTTTTCGCCCGTGTGGATCCGTCGGTGCAGCGTCAGAGCGCTTTTTTGAGTCGTACTATAGTCACAGAAATCACATTGGTAGGGACGCTCTCCAGTGTGAATACGCATGTGCATGGTAAAGTTGGCCGATTGGACGAAGCTTTTCCCACAGATGCCACAGGAATACGGCTTTTCGCCCGTGTGGATCCGTCGGTGCATCGCCAGAGAGGATTGGTGCGTTGTCTTGTAGTCACAGAAATCACACTTATAGGGTCGGTCTCCCGTGTGAATACGCATGTGTGCAGCCATAGAAGCTGCCTGACAGAAGCGCTTTGAGCAGATATCACATTTATAGGGTTTCTCTCCGGTGTGGGTCCTGTAGTGAATTCGAAGATGAGAGCCACTCGAGCAGGGCCGTTTACAAACTCCGCAGAGAAGGGGTTTCGCGTGCTTGATCATGTGTTCCGATAAGTCATTATCGAAGCTGAACGTCTCGGTACACCCATCGACGGGACACTTCTTTTCTTCGCCATCCTGAAGGAGAGTAAAATCCATGTGATTTCAAGAAACAAACCACAAAATCACGTAGCGAAGCAATAAAGCCGCGCGTTTCGTTATCGTGGGTCCTGAAGTGAGCTCGGAGACGAGCGCCATTCGGCCAAGGCTTGTTGCAAAATCCACACATCATGGGCTTCGGGTGCTCCTTCATGTGCTTCAGAAGATCCTCAGTGAAACTGAGCTTCTCGGTACACCCTGCCACGGGACACTTCTTCTCACCGCCAACATCCTAAAATACAGGCTAAACAATGACATTTCATGAAACCAACCTTATACTCACGTAGCGAAGCAGCATAGCCAGCGTATCTCCACAAATCTTCGTCTGCGTCGTCTTCGTTCACTACAGGAGTGTCAAAGGGCTGAAAAATACAATTTTACAACTGTTTAAAAAAAATAAAATAAAATTACCTCCTCCTTTATGAACGGCATTTCGCCATTTTCCTTTGTGAGCTGTTTCTCGTCCTTTTCAGAAACGAGATCTTCGTTTGAAAGAAACACGTGGGCGTTGAACCCGGCGGCAACTTTCTGAAACTTTCAGAGAAAACCTTGTGAAAAGCTGGGAAATCGGCCCGAATACTTGAAAACACAGAAATTGCCTAATTCCAGGCGTTGTCAACGTCTTCTAAAACTGACTTACCCTATTCCCCTCCAATTTCGGTTTTTTCCTCCGCGGGCAGCCACCATACCCCCACATTTCTTCATCTTCGACTTCTTCCTTCACCAACGCATCGTCGACGGTCTAAAAAATTGTTTCCAACAAGTTTAGGCGAAAATCCCGCATGCTCTTGGAATATCGATTTTTCTCCATTTCCCTTTTGCAAGGACCGGCCCGAAAATTTTTTCTCTCGGCCCGACCAGACCTGAGACAAATCTTGTTTCTTCAAAAAGATAGAAAAAAAAGTTTTCCCATTACAGTTCATAGGAGCTGTATTTCTAACATATATCTTGTGTAAAACTACTGAAGCAAAAAAGTTTTGACGACGGGTGATCGAACTGGGTCACTTTTGTTTGCCAGTCCAACCTCTAAGCCACTCGGCCATGGATAACATAAAAAAAATTATATGGGGAGTTCGAATTCTCCTTCAAAGATGATATTTTGCACATTGAGAAGGATGTTTTCCAACAAAAAGAATGAAAAAATCTTGACCTTGAAGGGAGTTCACGGTAGGATTCCGCCGAAAAATCGGTGGACACGGCAGGGTGCCGAAAGATGCGCAGGTTTGGGCGGGGTACGGTATCTAAGACTGACGGTAGAGAGCGCTATTACTCAAGAGGAAGCTAGAGCAGCAGAGCCAGCGCCTCAATAGCTCAGCCGTGAGTGCGGCGGACTGCAGTTGTGAAGGTCGCAGGTTCGAATCCCGTTTGGTGTTGTTAAGTGTATTTTGCAACTAATTTGACAATTTGAACTTGCCGCCAGTTCTTAAGCGTATCTTACTTCAAATATTGGCACCTGGCCAAGTCGACGAAAATTTCCGCGGAAACCTAGACAAATCCTACCGTGAGTTAAAAATAACATTATCAAAAAAGCTTCTCAACCAGGCCCTTGATTTTGCCATGCTTGGCATAAACCAGCCGCATTCTTACCTTCACATTGGAGAACAGCTTCTCTTCCTCGAAAGTCGATTCCATCCCGAGCTCGAACCCTGAACCACCAGACATTTGAGTGAAACAGTACAACGTGCATCAAGTAAGGAAGGTTGCGAATGAACCACAGATTGAAACAAACACACGTCCGCTTGCATTTAAACACAACGAAAACAACAATATTAACAGAAAACAATGTAACATCACAATAAAAATTCGTCGGAATCAATGAAGCCTTCTCTTCTTGTGCTTCTTCATATCGTAGGAGTGGGATGTCTTGTATTCACAGGTTCCACACTCGTAGCGCTCGAGACATTCTCCCTCCTTTCCCAGCAAATGGCGGGCGAAATCGGATGGCTGAGCGAAGTGTTTGTTGCAGGTCGGACAGGAAAATTCTTCGCCCGTGGGGGTTCCGCTCCTTGACTGAGACGCCAAGTGACTGCGTTTGTGCTTCTTCAGTAGAAAATATGCTGATGCCTGATGTCCACAGATATCGCACGTGTTCGTGTGGGTGGGTCTGTGTTTCTTCATCGCGCTCAAAGTGATAAAACCTTTGTGGCACAAGTCACATTTAAAGGGCCGTTCTCCCGTGTGTGTCCGGTAGTGCACGCGGAGAGAATAGGTTCTCGAGCAGGAGTACTTGCAGATTCCACAGATCCATGGAGAAGGGTGTTCCTTCATGTGTTTCACAAGGTCTTTGGAAGAACTCAGCGTCTCGGGACATCCATCAACGGGGCACTTTTTCTCATCATTCCCGACATCCTGAAACATTCACTTTTTATTTCATTTACAAGGGAATGGATTTTCATCAGTGTGGCCAAATGAAACGAGCAATATGGCAAAAGGTGGCCCTATATATGAGTTTTAAGAGACTGTTTTCAGAAGTTGCTTTCGACCCTTCGTTTTCGAAAAATCGCGTTTTTTCTGGCGCCAACCTCATAGTTAATTTCTCACGCGGAATGGTCTCTCGCCAGCGGGCATATACAAATGTGGTTCGGTGGTGTAGGGGAAGTGCGACAGATTGATAACCAAAAGCATGCTGGTTCGGATCCTGCCGTCGTTTTTCTTTTTGCTTTTGTTTTGAAGAGTTCAGAATAGATTTTTTATTTGTTTTATTGTGTTTTAAATTATACTTTTGTCACATTTCAATTCGTCATATGAAGGTAGAAAAAGACAAAATAAAAGGCATTCGATTAAAAAGTGCATGCTAACGACATTTCAACTATTCTAAACAAATTGACACGCCTGACTGTCCCTTTAAGTGATACGTGGACCGTAGAAAAAACATCGACCGGGATTTTCGGTTGAGGGGCATACCGTGGCCGGGCCGTGCAGAGAGATTTTACTTCGGGAGCCTGGTGAGTCGGCGGGGGAGGAGGATTTTTTGCGACCACCCGGCCCGGGTTTGAAAAATAAAATTTTAAATTTTGTATAAATCGGTGAAATAATTTTTCAACTGCTTAAATAACTTAACGTTTGCTACTAACATATAAATCAATAATAGTTGTGCAAAAAAAAATGTCACCGACCGGGATCGAACCCTGGTCGCGTGGGTGACAATCTGGCTGGGTGGTCCAGAATAAACGGGCCGAGCGGCCGTCCAGGCCCGGACCGACAAAAATTTTCTAAATGGCCCTTCCCGGACCGTGAGAACCCCGAATAACCAGGAAAATTCTTTCTACAAAAGAGCAAAAAAAAAGAGAAAACTACCTCGCGGTTGTCGAAAATCAGACTGTCGTCGATCGGGCCGCCTTCTGATACCACAGCGTGTCCAGACACGTCGGCAAACGAATCGAATTCCTCCTAAAAAGCGTTTTTGGGAAAAATAAAAAGTTCGGCCCGATTTTGGTCCCACAAAATACGTTTTATGTCAACTTTCGCAATGAAAATAAAGATACCTCCTTCTTGACGAGCGACATTTCGCCATTTTCCTTTGTGAGCGGCGTCTCGTCCTTTTCAGAAACAATATCTTCGTTTGAGAGAAATACGTGGGCATTAAAAGCGGCGAACGACTCGATTTCTTCCTGAAAAGGGAACTCACAAAGTACAACTTTTAAGCAAACATTTTTTTTCCGTCTTTAAAAAAAACCCTGTGAAAATTGAATTTCCCCACCTCCTCCTTGACGAACGGCCAGTCTCCATTTCCATATATCAGCTGCGTTTTCTCTTCGGAATCGATTATTTCCTCCTGCAAATCAAAGAATTAATGGAAACCAGCGGCATTACCTTTACATCGGAGTGCAGCTTCTGTTGCTCGAAAATCTGTTGTTCCGCCTCAACATAAATGAGTGAAGGATAACCATTTGTATCTTACATTTACATTGAAGAACAGTCCCTTTTCCTCTGTCTTTACAATCCAATCCATTCTCGGCTGGAACCCAGAAATTTCCTGAAATTTGGTTGAAAATGTGTATAAGGCACTCTCGATATCGTCGCCCAAAACTTGGGGAGCGGGCTTGCCGGCCCGTTGCTACCAGTGAAAGGCCCATGGTCACTTATTAAATTTTTCTCAACCCGAACTGGCCACCAAGCCGAGAAAATTTGACGAAGGGGCCGGTCCGAGTATTTTTGAAAATCATTTTTAATATAACTATTTTCAAAGTCAACAGTGGGCAAAACATACTGTGTCAACGAGGATTTGAACTACCCTTACAGAAATTTTGTACTTTTTCGTGGCCAAGTGGGTAAGAGGTCGAACTGGCAACCGGAAGTTACCCTAGTTCGATCCCCCACGATGTGTCCCGGACGGCAGTTGCGGACATCCTTGGCACCGTGCCAGAATCTGGAGATTGCCTCCGTGAAACCAAAAATGTGGTCAGGCGGGAATTGAAATTTTTTTAAATTTCCTTAGGGTTTTACACCATTTCCTGCTATTTTTCTAATTTTTATCTTAAATTTTGAAAATTAAGGGATTTTTACGTCGTTATTATACAAAATAGGCAGGAAATGACGTAAAAACCAAATGGAATTTAAGAAATCTTAATTGCCGCCTGGGCACATTTTTGGTTCCACGGAGGAATTCTCCAGATTCTGGGCACGATGCCAAGGATGCCTGCAATGCATCCCAACTGCCGCCGAGCAATGCTTGGGATTCACCGTGCCCCGTCGACAAAACTTTTTTGTCTTGGTTGTTTTATACATTAGCTATATGATAAAGACGCAATTCCTGCACCTAGTTGGTGAAAAAGTTTTTTAACTTTCGAAAAATTTTGACCTCGGGCCGGCCCGAGACACCCTTGCTGCCCACCCGCAGCAGATTCATTGCAATACGTTTAAAAGATCCATTAACTGACATCTTCTCTGGAGTTGGGGATCACCGAAGACGCAAACAAAAAAGATGGACTCCCCCACGATAATCGACTGATTTTACATACGAAATCGATTATTTATACATCATTTTAATTGTGCCAATAGGGGGGGGAGTGCAGTAGAATCCAGCTACAAACTTATAGCTATCGCCAAAATGAAATCATATGCTAATTGCTGAAACATGCAAAGCCTGCTCTGTCGACGACTGATTAGACTACGAATTTCATTATCAACAGAGGATCACTGGGACATTCTAATGTTATTGGCATGATTCCAATGTGGCGAAAGCTATATGGTCCACCATTGCTCGAGTTTACAGACAAGTATATAACCGAACCCCCCCCCCCCACCCCAAGTTCGGACCTGATTGAACAAGGGGGGGGGGGGGGGGTTCGGTCCACTCGTCGTCGAACATAAATGCAAAAGGTAGACGAAGTGTGGATAATACCACAAATTAAAACTAAGAAAAAAGTCCGTTGTACTTTCATAAACACCAAAAAAACAATAAGTATACAAAAGAACTATAAGTAAACCACAATACAACAAATGATAGCAATCCGGGGGAGAATCAGTGGCTAAATCTCTTCTTGTGCTTGGCCAAATGGTCGGATCGGGCGGATTTGAATCCACACATGGAACAGGCGTAGGGCTTTTCTCCGGAGTGAATCCGCCGGTGTTTCCTCAAATTCGAGCAATCCGCCGTCGTAAATCCGCAGATTTCACAACGGAAAGGCCGCTCTCCCGTGTGAATACGCATATGGGTGGTTAAAGTGGATAAATGCGAGAAATCCTTGCCGCAGGCGGAGCACGAATACGGCCTCTCGCCGGTGTGAGTCCGTTGGTGAATCTTCAAATTGTCAGGTATTCCGAACTTTTTCTTGCAGATGCCACATTCGAAGGCCTTCTTTCTCATGTGCGAGGTGTAGTGTCGGAGGACACGGGAGGGTTTCTCGAAGGAGAGTTTGCAGATTCCACAGAACAAGGGGTTCCGATGCTTCTTCAAGTGTTTCTTCAGGTCCCCCGACGACAGAAGCTTTTCGAAACAGCCGTCCACGGGGCAATTCTCATCCTCGTACATCTGAATTGACTACCGTATCATAAAATTCCCAAATACTTACGTTGTAAATGCTTTTCTTCTCCTGTTCATCCATATCGTCGACCATTTCATCTTCTTCTCCAGTTCCGTCGTGACAGGCCCTCATCGAAATGGAATCGTCCCTCTGAAAACACTCATTTAATGAGGGGAAAACGTTGTATTTTAAACGGGGTTCTCAAATGAAAGGCCGGCCCGTGATAATTTTTCAAACTGCTTAAGACGCGATTTCTGAATATCTCTTTAAGATTCGAGGAGCGGCCTGCCTCATGAAAAAGTTGACAGTCTCAAAATTGGTTCAAAACTGATCTATTACCTTTTTAGGACCAATATACAAGATTTTGAAACTTTTAGAACGATATCGAATTTTTGACCCCTGGGTTACGGTAGGGTACTGTATTTTTTTTTTATACAAAATTAGTCGAGTAATTTTGGGATTATTTTGCAGGTTTGTTGCGTGGATACTTCAAATATAACACTGATATCCAGGGTAAACGGGCCTTCAAATATCCCCGACTTGTATCACTTCAGACCTCATCATCATCAATTTCCTCCCTCTTCACGACAGTTCCGCGAGGCAGAACCAGTTGGCCATCGAAAATGTGACGAATAGGCTGAAAAGTCATTTTACAAAAGAAGAAAAAAGAGAAAACTACCTCTCGATTGGCGAAAATCAGACTCTCGTCGATAGGGCCACCTTCCGATATCACAGCTTGTGCAGACATGTCGGCAAACGGATCGAATTCCTCCTAGAAAAATGTTTTTGGAAAAACTAAAAAGTTTGGCTCGATTTTTGTCCCCCATAATTTTCTAGGCTCAAAAAATTTGTTTAACGAATTCTGTCCATTTCCGGCAGCAGTTTGGTACCCTCCCCCCCGCTTTGCCACCCCACCGCCCTCTCTCCCCTCTAGAAATGGCTCATTTTGCCTAATACGCTGCGCTGCTAACCAACAGACAGAAACTACCAAATGTATATTGGGATGAAAAAGAAGAATCGAAATAGCCACTATAGGCTCACAAAAAGACAAAAACGAATGTTTCCTCTAGTAATAGTTCATTAACAACGAAAACAATACAGTTTACAGGAATAACAGCCATAAAATTACAAAATAAACATGGAATCAATGGGAGAACCTCGTTTTGTGCTTGTGCAGGCCCGACAGGTACGCCGTCTTGAATTTACATCCCGTGCAGGAGTACGGCCCCCCTCCCGTATGAATGCGTTTGTGGACATTCAAGTAGGACTGCCTCGACGCCTTATAGCCGCACTCTTCGCACTCGTAAGGCCTTTCCCCGGTGTGTGTACGCCTGTGTCTGTCCAGAAGCGACGAGTAGGCGAAGGCCTTATCGCAATTGGGGCAGGAAAACGACCTATTGACATCCTGACGAACCTTCGACGCTTGAATCGCATGAGCTCGTCGCAAATGAGTCTTCAGATTTCCCTCCTGGGAGAACTTGTTGTCGCAAATGTGGCAAGGGAAGGGCTTTTCTCCACTGTGTGTCCTGAAGTGCACACGGAGGCGGGATCCATTCGGACAGACGTGTCGGCAAACGGCGCAGAGCAGTGGCTTCGGGTGCCTGTTCATGTGGCTCCACAGCCCTTTGGTCGTGGAAAACTGATCCACGCATCCATACACCGGACACTTTTGCTCGCAAATGTCTTGATTCTGATTCTGGAATACAAAGTTTACTGAGATATCTGAGAGAAATTCACCTCGTATATCATCTTGGTAAGCTGCGCATTCTGAGCCGTCAGCTGATCCATTTTCATATCCTCCTCGTCTTTCTCTTCAATTCTGCCGTCTGGTGCCATCATTTCAGTTGAATTCGACTTCTGAAAACTGACATTTTCCTACTATAGGCAAGGCTCTCCCCCGGCGTGGCGATTTGTGCATGGTTTTTGGGGAGAAAGCAAATTGTCTCATAGTTTTTTTTTAGCAGAATGCCGGCTGTCTTTGTCAACAAAAAATTACGTCATTGTCAACAAAGATAGAAAGTTTTCCCGTGCAGGCCCCGTGGGGCCCATAGGGCCGGTCCCGTCCATCCCTTTTTGAACACTACACTCGAACGCGACTGCGGGTTCCACAAACGACTAGGCCCTATTGAATTTCAAATTGCCACAATGACGCCCCTCTATCTCGAATGGTAGGCCGGCCCGGCGGACCGAGGGATTTTTTTTTGGGACGGCCGGGGATGAAAAATAAAATTATAAATTTTGCATAAATCTGTAAAAAATCTGCCTTAAATAACTTAATAATGTTTGTTATTAGATATAAGTCAATATATAAAAAAGAATGTCACCGGCCGGGATCGAACCCTGGTCGTGTGTGTATGGCAATCTGACTGGGTGGTCCAGCTCAGGTACTCGTTTGCGGAATTCAACCGGTTTCGTTTTGGAATATCTTGTGCCATAAAGAATTCTACTGAAATCGGTTGAATGCTGCTGAAACCGGAATTTTGCATTCTAATTGGCAAATTTACGGATTTTACAATGTAAACTAAATCCGACGAAATCCGTTGAAATCTATTTTCTTTTGAATTCCGCCCAAACAGCCCGAAATCTTCTGAAATCCGCTGAATCAGTTTAGATTCCGCAGCTGGATACCTGAGAGGGTAAACGGGCCGAACGAGCCAAAATTTTTTGCTGTCAGATAGACCACGATCACATTTTCTGCCAAAATGTGAAAACAATACCACATCCTGTGTTTTACGCAACTTCGCACATAAAAATTACCTCTTCCTCGGCGTTTTCTCCATTTTCGCCCACCATAACGTAAGCCTCTGGGGGATTCGTGTCGTCCCTCCAGTTAAAGGGAAGATCGTTGATTACTTCCTCCTAAAAGACGAAATTCAATAAATTCACAATTTTATCCAAACCTCTACGTCTTCGACCTCTTCCTTCCCGATGGTTTCGCTTGAAAGAACCCCGTGGGTATTTAAACTGTCAAATCGCTGAAAAAAAATGCATTTTTGATTGAAAATAAGTGGAAATACCTCTAAATTGTCTGCCAGCTGACTGTCACAGAACAGTCCAGCTTCAGAAGGCACGGTTTTTCCCGGCACGTCGGGAATCGACTCAATTTCTTCCTAAAAACAAAAATTAGAAAGAAAAAAATCTAGGAAAACCTTAATTATGGCAATTAGCCCCTGTTGGGCGACGTAGTTCTTCGCAAACGGCGCTAATCCTTCAAAACTCGACTGCACTTCGAACGGGACGTCGAATTTCCCCTAAAATGGCGTTTTCAAAGAAAAAAAAATAGTGCATTACAAAGCAATCGATGATGGGAGAAATGTCCCTGTCTGGTGGGAAAATCGCGAGAAGATACGGCATTCTGAAAAAGGGATATTATGACCGAGCAGGCATGACCCTGAACGCACTTTGGACTGTGTTTAAAGCGAGTGAAAATAGACTAATAAACTTGTAAAAAAAACTTAAAGCATGTGTAAATAGACGTCGTTTAATGGAATCTCCGGGAAGGACTGTCTCCTGTTAAACGTCGGGCAGGATTTCCGATCGGCCGACTCTTTATTTTTCGATGAATTTGCTATTTTTTTTCCGCTGTTCAGAACCCGAATAAATGCGTTATTGACGGAGAACTAGTCGAAAAATTTTTTCAAATAAAAAAAATAAAAATAAAATAGGTTCTAGAGCGACTTCAAAACCTTTTTCCGTAAACAGAAGGCGTAACAAAACTGCCCACTACAAGACCTATGCTCAATCTATTTGCCACGGCCTTTCCATCCTTAACGTTTGAAGGAACTCCACCGCCCGAAAAAACGGCCGTTGGCTGTTTGCCAAAAGCCCATTCCAAAGGCCGTGGTCCCGCCACGAAACCATTGGCAAAGTGCCAAGACTGTTGAATGCACGGTTTTTTGCAAAGCACCGGTTGTTTATCTGCTCCTTTCGTGGCGGGACTCTTTGTAACATGGAGAAAATGAGGCGGGGCTTGGCAAAGTTCCAATTCTGTTTTTGAAGTGATCCGAGTTCCCATTTGGAAAGGCCGTGTTGCAGAAACTGAAAAAAATTCGCGTTGGGGCCAAGTATATTTTGGATTTCCATTAATTTCGTACCAGTGACACCCGAGACAAAACACGATATTCGGGTTTGACTCTTTCAAAGAGCTGCCCGGAGGGCTATAGCCATTTTGACATTATAAATCAGCAGGGAGGAGGCACGGACGGTGGAAGCCCAACGTTGCTCAAAGAAAAGAAAATAGGACAGATCGATTCATTCACGATAATAAAACAAACGAGAGAAAGCAGGAATGAATAATTAAAACAGGGTAGCAACAAATGATAATTTGATCAAAATAGTGGGAAAATTCTTGTGCCTAATGAGAGCCGACAGTGTCTTGAATGCACATGCAGGTTCAGGGAAGGGGCTCTTTTCCCGTGTGAATGGCCTTGTGCTTCTTCAGGTTACCGCTCGTGAATGCCTTGTAATCGCAGAGATCACACTCGTAGGGCCGTTCTCCGGTGTGAAGGCGCATATGAAGGCTCAAAGAAGATGACTGGGTGAAGTGTTTGTCACAGGCCGTGCATGCGTAAGGCCTTTCTCCAGTGTGTGTGCGCATGTGCTTCTTCAAATTGGAGCTGCTGGTTGCCCGGTAGTCACATGTTTCACACTTGTAAGGCCTCTCCCCCGTGTGAACACGCATGTGAACGGACAGAGAATAAGGGTCGATGAAGTCCTTCTCGCAGCAGGTGCATTTATGCGGCCTCTCCCCCGAATGCACTCGTCGATGACCGTTCAGAGTTCTTCTTTCGGAAAACGCCTTCTCGCAAATGTCGCATTTGAATGGCTTGTATCCGGTGTGTGACAAGTAGTGTCGACGGAGCAGAGAGGGAGCATGAAAAGGGCGCTGACAGACTCCACACGGCCACGGAGCAGAGTGTCTCTTCATGTGTCCCGCTAGCTCATACGTAGAACTGAGCTTCATGGAACATCCGTCGACAGGACATACGTAACCGTCCACGGCATTCTGAAGAATGAAAGTAAGTCGAAATCCACCAGCATTTACCATGAAATCGGCGTTATCCACATGCCCGCCAGTCACATCGTCAAAATCTCCAACCCCATCATCCTGAACTTCTTTCTCCACGAGGTCTTCGTTTGATAGGAAGAGGTGGGCATTGAAGGTGGGGAACGACTCGGCCGCTTCCTAAAACGAAATTTTAAAAGAATTGTGGTGCTTGGAAGGGTCCTCCACTGACTATCCTTCCCACCAAACGTTGCAAAACGTATAGCTGACGCCAAACGGGCATCTTGCCAATTTCGTTCAAGTATTCTCTGTTGATGATAGATTAACACAAAATCGTAATATAAACAGAGAAAGAAGGCGCAAATTGGAATGATGTCCGTTTGGCGGCAACTATATATATACCCCTCGCCCACCGACCTTTTTGGAAATTGCGAAGACCTGCAAATGACCTAAGAAAAAATCATGAGTAATGACA
The DNA here is from genome assembly GCA_964057215.1 of Oscheius myriophilus. Taxonomy (NCBI): domain Eukaryota; kingdom Metazoa; phylum Nematoda; class Chromadorea; order Rhabditida; family Rhabditidae; genus Oscheius; species Oscheius myriophilus. The sequence continues at coordinate 3,158,159 of OZ059905.1, forward strand.
TAGCTACACTTTCACATTTTTGCATTATTGTCAATCGGTTATTGCCCCAGGGATGGGCAAGCTCCCCAGATTGGGGCGGGGGGGGGGGCCTTCGCAAATTTGGGGTGGGGAGGGGTAGGCCGTCGCACAAGGGGGGGGGGGCGGGTTTTGGAAAAATTCTAATTTTTTGACTTTCAAATTGGATCTCAACTGACGACGGAATGGAAGAAAAAAGCACATTATACAGCCTTTTTTTCTATTTTTAATATTTATCTAATTTTAATACATAAATATTGATTATGCAATAATTGCCCCCAAAAATATGCTAATTTCAAAGATTTGCGGTAAAGTTCATTGGGCGACGTGTATATTTAACTAGCACCTGCCAAAAAGTTGGTTGACACTTTTAATTAAGCTGATGCCCAACATTTCCGGCCAATATTGATAGGCGAAAACTAGAATTAAAAAAACTACCTGGAGGTGATTTTCAGCGACGCAAGTGCTAGCTTCGGCTCCAGAAGTCCACTTTCTCTTCCTCAAAGGCTGAATTCTCCATTTTCCCACAATCCCAACGGAATCTTACCCGATTTTCGTCGAATTCCGGCTGTACTCTCGGGGCGTCGTTCATTTCCTCCTAGACGTATGGATTAAGAGTGCCAAATTCCAACATTACCTCCACATTTTCAAGTTCCTTCTTCACGATAAGTCCGCGAGGAAGACCCATTTGACCATCGAAAAAGCGATGAACAGGCTGAAAATGCATTTTGCATAATAAACCCAGAGAAATCTACCTCTCGGTTGTCGAAAATCAGACTCTCATCGATCGGCCCGCCTTCCGATATCACAACGCGTTCAGAAACATCGGGGAACGACTCAACTTCCTTCTGAAATACGTTATTGAAGAAAATCGCCAATAAAATACCGTAATATTGACTTTTAACCCGTGTTGGGCGACGTAGTTCTCAGCAAATGGCTTCAATCCCTCGAAAGTCGACTTCACTTGGAACTGAACGTCGAACTGCTTCTTAAATTAGCGTAATTTAATTTTTTTTAAATGCGGCTTACAAAACAATCAATTATGGGAGAAATATCCCTGTCTGGTGCAAAAATCGCGAGAAGATACGACATTCTGAAAAATATGGAGTAAAATAGATGAAGAAACATAAGGGGTAACGGAATGGATTACGTAAATTTCCCGTAGAAAAAACAATGCTAAAATGAAAATGCATCTACAATCCGCGGCAGCCGACAGATTAAAAATGTATCGTGCACGCAAAAGACCGCAGTGTCAAAGAGCCGACTTCAACTTTCCCGGAAAAAAAGGGATGGGCCGCGCCACGATTTCGGGAAATTGCATGCGATTCCTTTGCAGGTTTAAAGGTTTTTGCTTGATCTTTGCGAGACCCTTAATCGCAATCACGATTAGAGCACGCATAATCCCGATGTTCTTGCGTGACAATATTCCAAGAATTTCAAAAATGTTCCACTCGGGATATCTACAGACAGGCCTGGCAAAGGGCCGGGCCGCTTGGTGAAAAGTTGGGCCCGGGGCGGCCCTTTGTTAAACGATAGAGCCGGGCCGGCCCTCTTCTTAAAAATCGGGCCCGGACTTCAAATTCACCAGCCCTGTCTACAGACAGTCCTTTAAGGAAAAGTGCCGCTCTCGACGCGTTGTGCTGAATAGGCATGGGATGAAGGAAGGTCGTGCTCGAAGGGCAACCCCAATCGCCGTACTTTTCATTAAACATTCTGCAATGAGACGGCGAAAAAGGTAAGGAAAGTGGAAAGACCACTTATATGAAAAGAAAAGAAAAACACGTCTGATTTGCATTTACAAGGAAAAAATCAACAGGGTATAACAGTAATCGATTAGAACAAAATAGAACAAAGTGACAATTCGGTGAGGTCAGTGGGAGAACTTCTTCTTGTGTTTATTCAAAGCCGACCCATGCGCCGTCTTGAAGTCACATGCCTGGCAGGAAAATGGCTTTTCGCCCGTGTGACTCCACTTGTGCTGCTTCAAATTACGGCCCGTGGTCATCTGGAGTCCACAGATGTCACATTCGAAGGGCCGTTCTCCAGTGTGAGAGCGCATGTGGACGTTAAAAGTGGACAAGTAGGTGAAGTCGTTGTCGCAGATTGTGCAGAGATAAGGCCTTTCGCCAGTGTGGGTCCGCTGGTGGACCTTCAGATTGGTCAAATAGTTTGTCTTGAATCCGCAGTCGATACAATTGAACCGCCAGTCTTCCGTATGGTCCCGCTGATGCAGGTTGAACTGGCCTTTCCGAGCAAACGATTTCTCACAAAACACACATTTAAAGGGCTTTTCTCCGGTGTGCATCCTGTAGTGAATTCGGAGAGCAGAACGACTCAGGCAGCAACGTTTGCAGATTCCACAGAGCCATGGAGCAGAGTGCTCCTTCATGTGTCCCGCGAGATTTTCAGAGGAATCGAGCTTCACGGAGCATCCGTCGACAGGGCATTCATTTACGCCCACGACATTCTGAAGAAAGTAGTAAGTAAAATAAGGATTAGTCAGCATTTACAGTAAAATCGGTGTTATCCATCAATAATTCCGTATCCTCTTGTCCATGCTCGCCTTTCTCATCGTCGAAATCTGCGCCATGGACATCTTCTTCCAAGAGATTTGTGATTGATCGAAACGCATGGGCACTGGGTGTGGAGAACGACTCGGCCGCTTCCTAAAAAGAAATGCAAAATGATTCAGTTTGGAACAGATGTTGGTGATACATTTTTGTCCATTCGTGGGCATGGCTCCGTCACTTGGGCCGTGGCGAGACACCCCGCCCTTTAAAAAAGGCCTATGGTGAAATTTATTCGCGAGACCATCCCGTCAAAGTTGGGCTGACGCCCATGTATAGCTGTCGTCAAATTGGAATCGTGCCAGTAAAATTAGAATGTTCAAGTGATGCTCTGTCGACATTGGAAATTCGTATTCTAATCATTGTCGACAGAGCATGATTGGCATGTTTCCGCAATTAGCAAAAGATTTCGGTTTGGCGACAGCTATATGTTGATGTCTATCTGTACAATACAGTAAAAAAGGGAATCAGCGGCGTTCTCACGGGCCGGGCCACGTGCAGAATTTTGGTCGGCCCACCCTCCATCCATGGGCTAAACTTTGCCTTTTCAAACTTTTATTACAAAGGGAGGTTGCGTTAATGGTCATAATGACGACGTCATTTCAGTCCCCATTGACATCCGGCTGGTACGAATAACGGTAGACAAAACCCGAAGTATCACATTTATTACAAAAGGGGGTGCGTTCAGGATATAGCGCAAACTTCAGTCAGACTGCCACCGACACGACCAGGGTTCGATCCCGGTCGGTGAAATTGTTTTGTGCACAACTAATATTGACTAGTATGCTACAAACACTAATAAGTTGTTTCAAAGTTTTAAAAAATAACCCTAGCGATTTATATACATTTTTAGAATTTTGATGAAAATCCCGGAAATCAGTACACATGGATTCTTGAGCGCACTCCGCTCTGTAGAAGAAACCGGCGGAACGCGGTTGCGACACGCACGCGCGCCACGAAAACCCTGAAAACGAGATTTCATATAAACTAAACCAGCGTCTAGGTCGTACGCTAAACCGGCGCCTTGGACGATCGGGTTTTCGTGGCAGGACCCAATAAACGCCGCGTGCGGGTCGCAGCGATGGCCTGCTGGTTTCTTTTACAGGGCGGAGTGCGCTCGAGAATCCCAGTGAAAAAAGGGGACGAGCCGACAAAAAAGCCAGTTACACACCATCTTTTCGCGCACAAATTTGTAAAAAGAAACAAAAATTTCTAAAATCCGATGCTCCGAATGAGTGATAAAAAAAATACCTCGGTGTCCTGTAAGTCGTAGCTGTCAGCCTCGACTCCAGAAGACCACTTCCTTTTCCTCGAAGGCTGAATTAGCATCGAAATCTCGTCAAATTCCGGCTTCACTCTCGGGGCGCAGTTCATTTCCTCCTAGAATGATGGGTTAGGATAACAAAAAACCCAATTTTACCTCCACATCTTCAAACTCCTTCTTCACAATAATTCGGTGAGGAAGGGTCATTGGGCCATGGAAACTGGGATAAACGGGCTGAAAACCGAACCGCATTTTCCATATTAAAAAAAAAGAAGAAAATCACCTCTCGGTTATCGACTGGTCCAGCTTCAGATACCACAACGAACCCAGAAGCATCGGGAAACGCTTCAACTTCCTTCTAAAATGCGTTATTAGGACAAAACCTCAAATACACTACCTTAATATTGACTTTTAACCCCTGTTGGGCGACGTAGTTCTCCGCAAATGGCTGCAATCCCTCAAAAGTCGACTGCACTTCGAACTGAACGTCGAATTGCTTCTGAAATTGGTGTACTTCCATCTTAAAATAAAAAAAAAGACTTACAAAACAATCGACGATAGAAGAAATGTCCCTGTCCGGTGGAAAAATCGCGAGAAAATACGACATTCTGAAAAAGGTCGGAATCGATAAAGACAGGGGTTTTACATGCATACAAACTGTGAAAAGGGCCGAGGTTTTATTGAAACATGATTTTGTCAACAAAACATCTCGGTATCTGTTGAAAACTAATTCGCAAATTCTAAATGCGGTCGGCCGACTCGAATGACCGGGGTCATTCGAGAAATCCATACTCGGCACGGTAATTCTTTCAGAAAACACTGAAAATACAAAAAACCCGTGCTTCAATTTGTACACCTTTAATACCCATGGTATATAAGCCAATTATTATTAAAATAAATTAATGTCAGCAATAAAAATACCAGCCGCTCCGCAGAGCGACCGGTCGACATGACAATTGAGGGAGTGGTCCCGGAGCGAACCAATGAAACTTATGCGTAGAGCTGTGCGTCAAACGCGTTGCCAACTTTCGCGAGTTTCACTTTTGAAAGAAATTTCGACTTTATTAATTTCACCTATACGTTTCACTCGGAGGTTAATCAATTTCAGTGAAATTCTGGGTTCGAATCCAAGATGGAATCGACTTTCGAGGAAGTTCAACTGTTCTCCAATGTGAAGGTGAGATTCGGCTTGTTCCAATTTCATTGTTTTTCAGAAGGAACTATTTGACCCCGAAGAAAGCGAGACGCAGCTGAAAATGGCAAATGAAGAAAAGCTGTCCGTCAATGAGGAGGTGGGGTCTCCTTTGTTGTATTATTGGGGAAATTATACCCAGCTCGAAGCGCTCTGTAGATTTGTTTTCAAATTGTCCGATTGCAAACTGTTTTTTCGGGTTTTTAGCAAATGGAAGCTTCAATTATCACCAATCGCACTTTTAATATAGATATTCTTATTACACTTTGGCTTAGCTCCGTCGCTTGGTTCGCGGCGACACCCCCTCCCACTGAAAAACACTATAGGGGGCTTGGTTTGACAGGGAGCATTTTGGGGGGGGGGGGGGGGCTTGATGCGTTAGTCCCCCAAATGGTGCCTCGGAGGCAACGTAAGTCCCTTTTTATTGCTTGTTATCCTTTGAATCAAACGCCGAATTACGTAGATTTCCGCAAGAATTTCTCGCCCACCTACGTGGGGGTGCTAGCGATGCCCACTCGTGTATCACACTCTTTCCCTCCTTAATGTTTGAAAAAACTCCAGCTGCCAAAAACGGCATGGGCTTTGCCAACAGCCCAGAACAAAGTATTATAGGTTGCCTTGGTCCCGCCACGAATAGCATTGACAAAATGCCAAGGCAACGACTCGCAATGAGGACGCGGTTATCGTGGCGGGATTCTTTGTCCAAATGCTGAAAACGGAGCGGGCCTGGCGAAATTTCAGTTCGGTGTGTCCTAGTTACCAATTGGAAATACCGTGGTATAAAAATCTTTTACAAATCCCCTCGTCGTGCATGGGGGAAGTTCACATAGTTAAAACTTACAAGCGTATTTCAGGAAGCGGTAGAGTCATTCGCCGCGTTCAATGCCCACACGTTTCTTTCAAACGAAGATTTCGTAAAGGAAGAGGTCCAGGACGACGTGATTGGAGAATTTGGCGATGGTAGACAAGAAGATCAGGGAATTCCGATGGAAAACGCCAATTCCATGGTAACTAATGCAAATTATATACACCCTTTTTCTCCTTTCAGAATACTCATGAGTGCCCCGTCGACGGATGTTTCATGATGTTCAGTTCTTCCGATGCCGTGGTGAATCACATGAAGGAACACTCCGCTCCGTGGCTTTGTGTCCACTGCAAGCAATGCTTCTTGTATCCCTCTGATCTCCGTGTTCACTACAGAACGCACACAGGAGAAAGACCCTACAAATGCGATATTTGCATGAAAGCCTTCACCCAAGTAAGCACTCTCCGCAGACACCAAATGATTCACACCGGAGACCGTCGCAACAAGTGCCCCGTGGACGGATGCACACAAAAGTACGGTTCTTCTGCTGATCTTGTGAATCACATGAAGACGCACAAGACGCCACTGGTCTGTGGAGTGTGCATGCGTTCCTGGCAGAGTGGCGCTCATCTCCGAACTCACTGCAAGACGCACACGGGAGAAAAGCCCTTTATATGTGATATTTGCAAGAAAAGATTCAGTACAAGGAGCAGTTTCCAAGTTCATCAACGGCTTCACACTGGAGAGCGCCCTTACAAGTGTAATGACTGTGGATACAAGGCATACAGAATCGACACCTTGAAGGCGCACAAACGAATGCACACTGGAGAAAGGCCATATGAATGCTCCGTCTGCAAGAAGCACTTCGCCCGGTCGACTAACTTAACCAGACACATGCGCATCCACATGGGCGAACGCCCCTACGAGTGCGACATCTGTGACTTCAAGGCAGCGGAACCCGATAATTTGAAGAAGCACCAAAGAATTCACACTGGCGTAAAGCCATTTTCCTGCACGACATGTGATTTCAAGACTTTGTATTCTGCGTCTTTGGCTTCACACAAGGAGACCTACTCCCATTGATTTCCTCGAATCGCCATTTTTGGCCACGTTATTTTGTTGTTTTTGTTGATATTAAAGAAATACACCGCTTTTTTAATTTTCGGATGGTATATCCATTTCACCTATCTGTTATTTTTACTGATTCCATATAGACTCACGCGGGCGCTTATCGTGGCGGGACTCTTTGCCAACATGCTGGAAACGGAGCGGGGTTTTGAAAAATGCCAGTTCGGTTTTTGAAAGACCCGGGTTACCAATTGGAAAGGCCCTCTCAGACAATGATTTGGGTTACGAGAGCTCCTCTCTACAGTCAAAGGGTTTTTGGAGTGTCGGTTGGGTCTTGCTACGAAAGCCCTGTGGACAGTAAAAGGGGGAGCATTGAGTACTTGAACTGAATCAATTTCAGAGAAATTCTGGATTCGAACCCAAGATGGAATCGACTTTCGAGGAAGAGAAGCTGTTCTCCGATGTAAAGGTTTGATGCCATTTCTTCCAATTTCATCGGATTCTAGGAGGAAATAGTGGGTCCCGAAGAAGGAGAGACGCAGCTGACAATTGAAAATGGAGAAATCAAGCGGGAGGTGGGATAAACTTGATGTTTTTGACTGAGGGAAATCATATTTTGGCATAGCTCCGTCGCTGGGTTCGCGGTAACACTCTTTTTAATTGAAAAACACTTTATGGGGGGGGGGGCTAGCGATGCCCACTCGTATATAAAACCCTTCATGCAAGCCCCCCCTCGTCGTGCATGGGGGAAATTCACAAAGTATAAACTTATGAGCGTATTTCAGGAAGCGGCCGAGTCGTTCGCCACGTTCAATGCCCACGCGTTTCTTTCAAACGAGGATTTCGTGAAGGAAGAGGTCCATGACGACGAGGTTGGAGAATTTGGCGATGTGAGCGGCGAAAATGGACAAGAAGATCAGGGAATTCCGATGGAAAACGTCAATTCCATGGTAATTGATGCAAATTGTATACAACTTTTTTTCAGAATACTCATATGTGCCCCGTCGACGGATGCTTCATGATGTTCAGTTCTTCCGATGACCTGGTGAATCACATGAAGGAGCACTCTGCTCCATGGCTTTGTGTCCACTGTAAGAGTTGCTTCGCCTGTGCGTCTAATCTCCGAAAGCACTACATGACACACACAGGAGAAAAGCCGTTCGAATGCGATATTTGCATGAAAGCCTTCACCCCAGCAAGCAGTCTCCGGAGACACGAAATGATTCACACCGGAGAACGTCCCTTCAAGTGCGACTTGTGTGAATACAAAACAAGTGATAGCAGCAATATGAAGAAACACCAATTGGTTCACGCGGTTAAGAAGCCTTCGATCTGCGACAAGCCCTCCTCCCGCAAGAGAAAATATTCCTACGAACGCCTCTTCGAGTGTGGCATCTGTGGATCCACATTAACTACGAACGGTTTTCTGAAGAGGCATCAAAGGATTCACACTGAAGAAAGGTCCTTTTTCTGCACGACATGTGGACTCAAGGTAGCCCGATCCGACAATTTGTCTGCCCACAAGAAGAGATTGAACCACTGATTCCCACGAACTCTTATTTTGTCATGTTGTTATGTTAGTTCTTGTCTTTTCATTGTTATTAAAGAAAAACGAAACGTTTTGTTCTTTCAATTTGTGGTCTCTCCATCCCTTATCTTTTTCCATTCAATGTCTCGAAGGTTAAACGGTTGAAGCCCCAAAAAGTCTAGTGTTTCCTACTAAATTATTGGGCTTTAGGAGGAAATATTCGATCGCGAAGAGGGTCAGACGTTGCTGACAGCTGGAAATGACGAAAAGCCGCCCGTCAAGAAAGAGGGAGGGCATAATTTAACGAGTATAAATGTTGTGTTTCCCTTTTCATTTACATTACAGCAATGTTTTTAGGAGGAAATTCTGAATCCCGGAGAGGGTCAGACGCAGCTGACAAAGGAGAATGGAGAAAAGAATTTCGCCGAAAAAGAGGTAAAACTTGTTATCCTTTTGGGGGAATTATAGCTCGACATGGAATGTTGGGGGGTTAGACGATTAAGCCCCCCCCCCCTCTCAACCACACCTGGTCAACGTACCGCAGGGTATATTTTGCGTCACCCCCTCTATTATAAAAACTTTTCAAAAGTTGCGGCGGACCCCCTACTTTTATAAAAAAATTTGCGACACACCTCGATCGCGGCTCGCGGAGGTTGGCCAAGTATTACGTTGAGCCCTCAACGCATCGGACTCAACGTAAGCCCCCATTAGTTCTAGACTACCATTTTAAGTCAAACGCCGAATTACGTAACCAACATAGGGGGCATGCATCTTTCACCTCAAATGAAAATCTTTTCAGGAGAAAGTCGACTCGTTCAACACCCATGTGCTTGTTTCAAGCGAATACCCCGTGAATGAAGAGGTTGGAGAAAATGGAGCTGCAGATATCGACGAAATTAACGATGATTTTGGACAAGAATTTCAGGAAAGCGCTAAATTGACGGTAAATTAGGACACTTTTTTGTATTTATCATGTGTTTTAGGTTCAAAGCGGTTGTGAAAAGCAGTGTCCTCAGGCCAGATGCACGGAAAAGCTCAGTTCAGACGCTGATTTGGTGAAACACATGAAGAAACGACACTGTGCTCCGTGGGTGTGTGGAGTCTGCGGCTTTTTCTACCCGTATGCAAATCAACTCCGAAACCACTTCATGATGCACTCTGGAGAAAATCCGTTTCAATGCAAGATTTGCGGGAAAGGACATACCGAAAAACTTAGTCTTCGCCAACATCTGACGAAAGTCCACCTGGAAGAGCTGACTTACAAGTGTCCCAAGTGTGAATTCGAGACCACCGAATTCTTCAAATTGAAGGAACACATTCGATCTCACGCTGGGGAGCAGCTTTATCCCTGTACCCTCTGCGACAAGCGCTTCAGCAGTTCCCACGCGTTGATTCATCATACGCACAGCACTCATACGGGGAAGCGTGCCCACAAGGGTGGTAGCTGTGAATTCAAGAAAGACGCATCCAAATTGAAAGATCTTTCTTGCACGAAGTGTGGATTCAAGACTACGCATGCTGGGTCCTTGCGTGGGCACAAGAAGAGATTCTCCCACTGACCTCCTCGAATGTTTTTTTTCGTGATGTTACGTTGTTTTCTAAAAATATTGTTCTTTTGTTGTTAATAAATCAAAGCTAACGTGTTTTTTTAATCTCTTGTGGTCTCTCCACATATGCTACCTTTTCCATTGTCCAACGGCTTTTGTCCGAAATGGTTATTCAAATTTCTAGAAAAATTCTGGGTTCAAGTCCAAAATGGAATCGATTTTCGAAGAAGAGAAGCTGTTCTCCGATGTAAAGGTTTTTAAGGTGGTTTCCATAATTTATTGATTTCCAGGAGGAAATAATCGATTCCGGAGAGGTTAAGACGCAGGCGACAAAGGGAAATGGAGAAATTTCGTCAGTGAAGGAGGAGGTGGGGAATTTTAGTAAATTCACGAAAGAAATTTTATTATTTTCTAAACTATATGGCATTTATTTGTAATTTTCAGGTTCTCGATATGAAAGAAGAAGTTGATTTTAAAGAGATGTTGGCGAATGGAAGCGGCGTCACGGGAGGGGAACCAGAATCTGGCGGAAACGCGGTAAGAAATGGTTTGGACGGGTGTTTTTTTTTTGGATTGAGTGCCGGGCCGACCCGCTACTTAAAAATATAAAGGGAGTGCGCCCATTTCTGTCACCTGTCTTGTCAGCACTAGAAACTCTTTTATAATCAAACTGCGAAATTCAAACTTTATTTTGTAGTAAAGCCTGAAAAGCTCGATTTTAGAAAGACACCTCGTTCAACGCCCACGTGCTTTTTTCAAGCGAATACCCCGTGAAAGAAGAAGTTGAGGAAAATGGAGCTGCAGATTTTGACGAAATGAACGACGATTATGGACAAGAATATGAGGAAATGCTGAAGACTAGAGCTGAAATCACGGTAGGTGAGAACAGTTTTTTCTATTTATAATGTGTTTCAGGCTCCAAAGAGAAGTGAAAAGCAGTGTCCTCTAGCCGGATGCACCGAAAAGCTCCGTTCAAATGAGGAATTGGTGAAGCAAATGAAGAAACACTCTTTTCCGTGGGTGTGTGGAGTCTGCGGTGTTTTCTACCCGTATGCAAGTCAACTCCGAAACCACTACAGGATTCACACGAGAGAAAAGCCTTTTAAATGCGCGACGTGTGGATTCAAGACTGCGCATTCATCGTCCTTGCTCGGGCATATAAAGACATTCTCCCACTGATCTCCTCGAATTGTCATTTTTGTCATGTTGTTACGTTGTTTTCTAAAAATATTGTTCTTTTGTTGTTAATAAATCAATAATTCGAAGTTAAAGTAATTTTCAATATCTGGCGGTGTCTCCACTTATATTACCCTGTCCATTGCCCAATGACTTTTGCCCGACATGGTCATTCAAATTTATAGGAAAATTCTGGGTTGGAATCTAATATGGAATCGACTTTTGAGGAAGAGAAGCTGTTTTCCGATGTTAAGGTAATTAAGGTGGTTTACAGTAATTTTTTTTTTGATTTCTAGGATGAAATTGTCGATTTCGAAGAGGACAAAACGCAGCTGAATAAGGGAAACGGAGAAATGACGTCAGTCAAGGAGGAGGTTGGGAATTTTCTTAATTTCACGGATTAATTTTTCCGGTAAAATAAGGTAAAAAAGGGCCCGGTAAAATATCGATTGAACCAAGGGTGGCCGGGCCTGCCCGTTATAAATATAAATAAAATTACGAGTACACAGCTCGCCGAGGCCGGCACTTTAAAGGTGTATGTCGTGCAAACGGAAATGCAAAATAAAGCGATACGTAATCACGTATTTCTATTAAAACAATTGGTCCCGCACGGAAATGACAGCCACGCCCACTTTTTCCTGCAGTTTTTTGCGATTTTGCGGAAAAATTTCAAAACAGCCGAAAACTCTTTTTTTTTTTTGTTAAGAAACGAGGGAAATACAGCAGAAAATTACAATAAAACTACTTTCAGGTTATAATGAGTGACTCTGGAGAAACGGTGAAGAAGAAACTGAAGGAGGAGACGATGGAAGCGCCGGAAGAACTGGAGGCGAAGGGGGAAAACGGTAACCACAACACCTCGCCGTATTTTTTCACAATTTAATACATCGAATAAAATATTTTATTTTACAATAAAACAATCTTTTTAAAAAAATGCATATACGACCGTCTATCACTCGGGGAATCGTGCCACATGGGGGACTCCTAGGGAATGGAGAACGAGGAACAACAATGATTGGGTACACGTTAGCAACCAGTAAAAGCCGTCTCGTACTGAGCCGCGGTTTCGGTCGTTTCTGGGAATAAAGAGAACCTATTCTTGGTATTTAAAGGAAAATAGAGAGAGAATAGACAACAAGGAAGCTATTGTTAAGGGGGTGTGGGGTTAATTTCCTGTGATCCAGATTGAATTTCCCAAAAAGGGGCCAAATTTTTGTTCCCAAAGTTGAGGACCTGACTAGTGGATACCATAGGAACATGAGGTGATTGCGGTACCTACGTGATTCAGATTTTGCTTTAAAATGACAACAAAAATATAAGGAGTGATACTTACGTTTCCACCGAGGTACCAGTTGGGGGGCTTACGCATGCCTGGACGCGGCAGAGGGGGTCAAAAAGGAAAGTCCCGCAGAGGAACGGAGACCCCAAAAAAGCAATGATTCCCATTTTTACAAGCTCCCAAAACCAAGGTCCCGCAACCATCACATGTCCAAGTATAGCAGAAGTAACGACTCCCGAAACGTTCCCTGTCCAACTATGGTGAAGTTTATTGAGTCCGTAAAAGAAACACAGCTGGACATGTGGTGCTTGTGAGACCTAGTTTTGGAAGGTGAAGGTTGTGGGTGCGGGGAACTTGCAAAATAGGGGTTTTTTTGGGCGAGGAGGCTTATTTTTCGAGTCCCCCTACCTAGCTGATGTGAAGGGAACAGAAGAGGATGGTATACCCGAAAAATGTGACGGAAAATGCTGAAGTAAATTTTGGAAACAAATAAGCCCCTCTCCCCCGGTGCGCCACGAATTAGAGATTAGCCCGCGAATATTTTAAATGGACCCGTGCGAACTCTGGTCCAGGTACCATTTTAAATATTGCGCGATCTGCGAAAACAAATATGAAAACTCGCAATGAAATAACTTCCCGATGACTCTCCGCGGCTCAACGGACAATGACAAAACATACAATACGATGTGGGGGTGAAACAGACGGCAGAGGCTGAGGAGGCATCGTCGTCGAGTCCTGAAAAAAATATTTTAGCAACGAAAATAATTTAAATATAATTATTATAGCGGCGAAACAACAGGCTTGGTACAAAGGATCGAAGGAGCTGAAGAGAACAAGCGCTAGGTCAAAACGTAAGAGGAAGAAACGCCCTGGGGTAGGAGGAAGGCCGCCGAATGAGACGAAAGGAAAGGAAGAGGTAAAATTCATCCCGGTGGTGTAAAATGATAGTTGGAGAATTCGAACGGGGAAGAAACAGAGGTGGAAGCGACGGAGCAGCCAGCTGAGGTGGTCAGGGAAGGCTTCGACAATGATTTCTGGGATGACAACAATGAAAACGAAGGTTCGTCCGATTTTAAAGAATTCAAATGGTTTTCCCAACAGTTCCTCTGCCGGACACCCGTCTGAATGAATACCCTGATACTCCGGAGCCACTGCGCGAACGACAGTTTTACCAACTTGTAGATCAATGTGTCACGTGCCAGGGAAAAGGGCGAATTTCCCGAAAAACTCTCAACGTAGGTGTTACTTTTTACAATTAAAAAAAACTTTTTAAAGGCAGCGACTCGTACACAGAAAGGATCGGAGATCCTGAGCTTCGAGGATGAAAACGGAGTCCTCATCTACACTCATGTCCGTTTTCCGGAGCGGCACGTCCCCCTCTCCCAGGCGGCGGATAGAACCCTGGGGTACCCCGGCGTTATTAGTTTAAAATATTGAATTGACAGACGCCGATCTGATGCGCTGGAGAAGCTTCTGAAGTGTTTGGTAGGAGAAAACAACGACAACGACACGAACAAATCCATCGCCCGTCTTCTGACTAAGTTTTTGAAGAGGAACCAGAGGATTGCGTCTACTGTCGTTTCTGAACTGGAAACCGAGAGCGAAACGCCATTGATTCCAATGGGTTAGAAACCCTGAAGGACTCTTTTTACAAAATGCAACTTTTAGAAACCGCGCTGCCTCTTCTCACGCGACTGACACCATCAAAGAGCAGCGCTGAGACACTAATGGCGGAATTGAACAAACACGCTGGCAGACGAATTTTCGGGCCTAGGACCTTGTACAGGAGATCTTACGAATCACACGATCTGGGAGCTGAGTATGAGGAGAAAACTATTGATGTAGACAACGGAGGTGTGTTAACAGATATTCAAAGCTAAAAGACAACTTTCAGAAGTCACAGAGAAAGTCGCCGTTGCGTGGATGACAAATATTCCAACCGTCCTGCGTAGTTACGTTGCGAGGTTCAAAATGGAGGTCTCCGAAAAGACGAAATCGGCGTATCTCCTTCGTATAGGGCTTGACAAAGGAGGATCGGATACGAAGCTGTCGTTGTCTTTTGCCAACGAAACACATGACCCGTCACCGCACTCTCAGTTGATCGTAGGAGCTTATGAGGGACCAGATACGCATAAATTCCTGTCCGCTGCACTCACAGACGTCTTTTCGGCTATCCGAAGCATCAAGACGATTCGACATCAGGAAAAGGAGATCCCCGTCATTTGCTTTGCAGTCGGCGACAAGTCCTTGTCTGCAATGTTGGGACACAGCGGCCAAGCAAGTAGAAATCCGTGCCAAATCTGCACCATTGACAACAACTCGATGCACACGTGGGATGGTCAGGATTGGGATTTTTGGAAAAATCGCAGCGCTTGCAAAGTTCCTGATGTGGCAAACGCTTCAATTCGCCTTGATCCGCTCATCGCCGTCAACTCCGAGTGTGTTGTGCCACCTGTCCTCCACTGTCTAACCGGTCCTGCCACAACACTTCTTGCGTACCTATACGAAGACATGGCCTACCTCGATCAACGAATTTCAACGGGAGAACCCCTCTACACAATGGAAGTGCCTTCTAACAGCAAATTAGCCAATGCCTACAAGCGAAATGCGCAGAGTAGACTGAATGGGAAGGGAATAGAGACGTGTCGGAAGCTTGGAAATCGGTTTTTGACGAAGCTGATGTCCGTCGGAGGTAAGTGAAGCTTTGTAAATGTGTTAAATAACTAATTCCAGAGTTAAAATCCCCCGAGGAGAACTCCAAGGGCTGCGCGCATCCATGGTGCTACGAACGGGTCAAACTGAATCTGGGCAAAAAGATTGGGGTACGTTGATTTAGGCACATTACTATTTTTATTTTCAGTCGTATGTTTTCGAGTGCTGCGTTTGTCAACAGTTTGTACATGCAGTCTGCAACGGCTACCTAGATCTTGATGCGTTCTCATTCAAGCGCGAAATCACATGTGCGAGATGCAGGAAAGAGGACATTGACCCTTCCTCCGTGTTCCGCCACGCTCTGGCTGAGTTGGAAGAAAGGAACACGCTGCGCAATGTTCTCATCGAGTGCCGAAGGCAGCAAGGATTCGTGAAGGGCCTCGATGACTTCTTGAAACAACACCACATTGTGGTTCAGTCATATCATGGAGGTTAGAGAAATTTAAATAATCAACCGTTAGCTCTAATTAGGGATTCTCACGGGCAACCACTCTCAACAGTTGCTGAAGAACATGCACAAGGGGACCGAGTCCCTCATCAGATTCTCCCACAACGACGAGCGTCAGACGGACATTGTTCTTAAGATCGGGGAGAAGTACAACAAGGTTAACAGTTTAGCAACCAATCGCATTATATTCCTACAGATCGCGAGTCGCTTTGCTCAGATTCAGTCCCTTTGTAAAAACAAGTTCCTAACCAACGAAGAGTTGGCTCTGCTCACGAAGTGCTGCGAGGAGGTTCCCCATTTGCTGAAAGAATCCTTCCCTGCTTTCAACATCACCCCGAAAGTTCATAACGTTGCCGGTATTTACAGAAAATTCACTACTACGTTCTTTTCTTAAGCCCATTTCCCTGCATTCGCGAAAAGGTGGAACACGCTAGGAAAGTTCAGCGAATCGTACGTCGAACACGGCCATGTGGATTGGAATAAGCTGCACCTGCACTACGAAACCACTCTTTCAGGAGGAAGGAGAATGCTCAGCATTATTCGAAATTACAATACGCGGAATGTGATCCTGCACTAGGATAGTACTGTATATATACACTGCTCGTTGCGCACTACCTATCGTTAAGTCCATTAATAGAAAGTTTAAAAAAAAACCCGCCTGCCGGAATCGACGACGACGCCTTCCCAGGCTCCGAACACAACTACAGACGAAAATATCTTCTTATCTGCTAACAACGGGCAAAAAACAACCTTATCCTGAAAAAACACGATTAAAAATCCGGTAAGTGGCGAAGAAGACGAAGAAAACAAGCCGAAATGAATATGCATAACAGTCATTTGTCCGAAATAAACTCAATTTCCAATTTCGAAATGATTAAAATTATGAAAACATAACAAATATTATAAAAAAAAGCAACAAAACGTAAGAAAAACAGAAGGAAAATGCGGAGAGGCAGTTCCAGAACAACCGACAACTGGGCCGTTAAACAACGGGACGTCCTGTAAACGCCGAGCTGAAATTGGCGGACACGTTTTCTCGACCAATACAGTACTAATTTCGATATTTTAAGCTTGAAATAGTAGCAAACATGTGCTTCTTTTTAGCTGAGTTTTGGCACCAATAGTTGTCCAGTTGGTTCATGAGAATAACATGCAAAACCGTGTTTCTTGGGTTTTAAGCATTGTGTTACCGTGAAAAAACTCAGCTAAAGAGATTCGTGGGTGCTCTATCGATCTATGAACTCAGAACATTCAGAAATCCAGCCGTATTCTCAGGTTTGTGTCCGCCAGTTTCTATTACATTCGAATTGGCATTGGAGCACGCTTACCGCAGTGCCGTCGCCGCAAGGCTGGCGGCGGGGTGTGAGTAGACGCATTTATTGTCAGGGCACACAGCTCGCCGAGGTCGGCACATTAAAGGGCGGAAAGCGTCTGATGGCGTCCCGAAACGAACTATTTGATTTAAGATTTGAAAATTAAAAAAGCTTATTTTTAATCGTTTTAACATCGAATTTGTTGTTTCGTTGTTTAAATATTTAGAAAAACATTCATTTAACTTAATTAAATAGAGAAACCGGCCGGAAAATGTCGAATTCGCGACAGATAGCTGGCTTAAAAACTCAAACTGTCAGCCGCAAACCTGGACGTTTTAGCCAATTTCAACAACCATTCTTTCTGTCAACTTTCAGCTCATTAATGCCTTATGTGGCCTGAGATTTTTCTCTAAAATTCAGCGAGTGGCCAAAAAACCGTACTTCTTTGACTGTAGACATTTTTGGTGCGGCAAAAAACTCAGGCCAAATGATAAAAGTGTTTTGCATCAACTTTTAAAAAGAAATCTACGAAAAACACCCCAGAATTCTCACATTTGCGGCGATCCTATTTCGGAAATGCGCCGTTTCATTGAAGCTGGGTCCCGCCACGAAAACCCTGAAGTTCAAGCAAGCGAAAGAAAACGGGCTTTTAAAATTCATTTTAACATGTAATTTTTCATTTTAAAGCTTTAAACGAGAGAATGTGGTCCAATATGCCAAATTATGTATATTATCAATAGTAATAATCGCTAGATAAGCTTAATTAGGAGCAGCTGTCTTACCGTACTGAATCACTAAACAACGGGCGGCCTGCTAAACGTCGAGCTGAAATTGGCGGACACGTTTTCTCAGCGAATACTGGATCAATTTTGACGTTCTAACCATGAAATAGTAGCACACACATGCTTCTCTTGGAATGAGTTTTGGCACCAATATTTGTCCAGTTGGTTTATGAGAAAAACAAGAAAAACAGTGCCTTTCGGTTTGTAATCATTGTTGTACCGTAAAAAAAATCATTCCGAGAGAATCGGAGGTGCTCTATCGATCTATGAACTCAGATTGTTAAGAAATACAGCAGTATTCTCAGGTTTGTGTCCGCCAGTTTCCATTGGCATTGGAGCACGATTACGGACGGTGCCGTCGCCGCAATAGTTGCGGCGGGGTGGGGGCAGAAGCCTTTTATATCATTCGGTAGCGGCCGGTGGCGTACGGTCGTACCAGGCGTAGCGTAACGGCACGCAACCCAGCGTACGGACCGTGACTGTTACCCAATAAATACAAGATAAACTTTATTTTTTCAGAGAGAAGTCCAGTCGTCGGCCGTATTCAACGCCCACTTACTTTTTTTCAAGCGAATATCCCGTGAAAGAAGAGGTTGAGGAGAATGGAGCTGCAGATGTTGACGAAATGAACGACGATTATGGACAAGAATATGAGGAAATACTGATGGCTAGAGCTAAATTGACGGTAACTTAGGACACTTGTTATATTTTTCATGTGTTACAGGTTCGAAGCAGTCGTGAGAAGGAGTGTCCTCTGATCGGATGCAGCGAAAAGCTCAGTTCTTCTGATGAGTTGGCGAAGCACATGAAGAATCACTCTGCTCCATGGGTGTGTGGAGTCTGCAGCTTTTTCTACCCATCCGCTTCTGAACTTCGAAGGCACTACATCGTACATACTGGAGAAAGGCCATTCAAATGTGACATTTGCAAGAAAGGGTTTTACCGGGAAGGTAGCCTTGTCACGCATCAGAAGAGCACCCACGTGGAAGAACATTCTTGTCCCGAGTGTGAATTCAAGACTACCCGATTCTCCAAATTCAAGGAACACAGGCGATCGCACGGGCGTTCCCACGAGTGTGACAGTTGTAAATTCAAGACATACGCCCTTTGCAAACTGAAGGAACACAAGCGAATTCACACCGGGGAAAAGCCACTTTCCTGCACGACGTGTGGATTCAAGACTGCGCATTCTTCATGCTTGTGGAGGCACAAGAAGGCGACCTCTCACTGAATTTCTGGAATGGTCATTTTTGTAAATGTTGTTTTCGTTGTTATTAAAGCAAAATCTTGACGTGTTTCCTAATACATTATTGTTTTATTTGTTAATAAATTACATGCCAATTTGTTTCAATTTCTTGTGGTTTCTCCGCCCCCAATATCTTTTTTCATTGTATGTCAAGTTGTGGCTTTGCAGTTCTTTTGAAATTGCCCGCAATTGGAGTTTTCAATCAAATTTCAGGAAAATTCTGGGTTCGGGTCCAAAATGAATTCGACTTTCGAAGAAGAGAAGCTGCTCTCCGATGTAAAGGTAATTAAGGTGGTTTCCACTAATTTATTGATTTCTAGGATGAAATTATCGATTTCGAAGAGGAAAATACGCAGCTGACTAAGCGGAATGGAGAAATGTCGTCAGTCAAGGAGGAGGTGGGGAATTTTCTTAACTTGACGGAAAAACTTTCAATATTTTGTAAACTTTACAACAGTGATTTATGATTTTCAGGCTTTCGAGGTGAAGCAAGAAGTTGATGATGGAGACATGTTGGCGAATGGAAACGGCGTCACGAAAAAGGAGTCCGAATCTGGCGGGAACACGGTAAGAAATCGATTGAACGAAGGAGGCAGAAGGCCGGGCCGGCCCGCCGTGAAAACAATGTCGGCCTAGGAAATCAAAAGGGCTACCCACTTCGGTCCGCCAGTCGGCTGTCTCGTCATTGACCTCTTATGAATCGAACTACAAAATTTTAGTCTTGTCAATGCCTGAAAATTTTTGTTTTCAGAAAGAAGTCGAGTCGTCTGCCGCATTCAATGCCCACATGTTTCTTACAAACGAGGATCTCGTGAAGAAAGAAAGTCTGAAAGTCCAGGAAGATGGAATCGAAGATTTTGATGATGTGCAGATGGAGGAGGAGATGGGGAAACACCGATGACTAACGCTGAGTCCAAGGTGATTTCAACCACTATTTATATGAATATTTTCTGTTCAGAATAACAGGAGAGGTTATAAATGCCCCGTCGACGGCTGTCCCAAGATTCCCAGTTCCACGGAAAAGTTGGCGAATCATATGAAGAAACACTCCGCTCCATGGATGTGCCGAGACTGCAAATGCTGCTTCCTGAGTGATTCTCAGCTACTTGATCACTACTGGACCCATGTCCCCTTTAAATGCGACATTTGCAAGAGGGCGTTTACTCAAAAACGTTACCTCAAGATGCATCGTAGGATCCACACGGATGAACGGCCATACAAGTGTGACATCTGCGGATACAGTACACAGCGAGAGAGCAGTTTGAAGCGGCATCAGATGATCCACACCGGCGAGAGGCCTTTTCCCTGCACCGTCTGCGACAAGAAGTTCACCATGTCATCCGATTTGAGGGTCCACATGCGCACTCATTCGGGAGAGCGTCCTTACAAATGCGACATCTGCGGATTCAAGACAGCTGCATCTTGTAGTTTGAAGAAACACAAGCGAACGCACACGAAAGAAAAGCCGTATTCATGCACAGTCTGCGACAAGCGCTTCATGCTTTCACACGAGTTGAACGTGCACGTGGGAACTCATACGGGAAAACACCTTTACGAGTGTGAAATCTGTGGATATCAAGCAATCAATAGATCGGGATTGAAGAACCACCTTCGAAGTCACCTAAAGGAGCAGAAGCCGCTTTTCTGCACTACGTGTGGATTCAAAACTGCATCTGGGAATGTGCTCATAGTTCATATGAGAACATTCTCTCACTAAGATTCTTGAATTGCCGTATTCTGCGATCTCTTGTTGTTTCATTGTTATTAAAGCACATACATGTTTTTATCATAATTTCCTATCGTTGTGGTCTGTCCACACCCGTGTCCATTCATCAGCTCTATGGCACTGGATAGTTTCGGTTAATGGGGGTCATGCATGGAATCGACTGTTATTAACTCAGAGAGCAATAAATAAATTACCGCTCAAACGGGATTAGACACTAGGCTGCAAATGGAAGCATTGGCTTGAAATATGTAATGCGGGGTGTTTTCGCGTATGTTGTGGGAATCGCGCTCTCTGTGTCTTGTATGTATGAATTTCTGACTTCAAAGTTGAAATATGTTCGAAAACTGACGCTCTATCCAATGAATTATGTCATTATACCTAACTTACGTCATTATGTCTGATGTCTGTCTGAAGCGCTGTTTTAATGGTTCAACCAAACCCAGTCCTTTAAATCACTGTCGCATTTATGGCACTCGGCAGCCGAGGTTTAATGCGGTTTCTCAATGCGGGCCAGACGGCGAGAGGACAGACACGCAGAGGAGCGTTCCGACGGACAGATTTTCTCGCCTGTTTTCTTTTACATTTCGGGGTATGTCCCACTTATTTGGAAGATTTATTTTAATAATTACTTTTGAAAATTATTAAAAATAGATTTTTAAAACACGACGGTCATTCAAATATACTCCGAAACCTGGGTACACACATTAAAACTAGGATTACCTTTCATAAGAATCCAAGCGCGTTTCGGGAACCATCGCATGCAAATGGTGCTGGAATTTGCCTGTTTATTGGGAATTGGGCAGTTTTCCAATTTCCAAACAGTCCTTTATCCGAGATGCCTTTTATGCCAGCATGTTCCCGCCGCGAAAAACCAATCCATGTTCTGCATCCGAATCAACATTTTCTCATTCTCGGATCTATGAGGCGAGGACCAATTTTAGGGCAATTTCGGGTTCGATCCCAGGATGAACTGGACTTTCGAGAAGGAAAGTCTGCTCTCGAGTGAATCTATTAAACAGGTAAAATATGGCTGCTTCCCATGAAACCATGTGTTTCAACAGGATCCCGAAGAGGGCTCGGCGCACTGGGCAAAGGGTAATGGCGGAACGCTATCCGTCAAAGAGGAGGTAGGGGAAATTTCTTGGACAGATGGCCGAATACTGAAGAAAACATTCTATAATTTCTCCACTAAACACTGTTCAACTCTATCTTTAGGCTTTTAACGCTCCAGTGGTAAAGAGAGAAGTCGAAGATAGCGAATTTTGGAGATACGGTGGCTGTGCTATCAATGAGAGATCTAGATTTGAGGTAAATGTCTTAGGAAAGTGTTGTTTCGTACAAAAACGATGGTTTAGGACGACGTTTTTAGAGAGAATACTGCTACCTCAGACCAGGAACGCGTCAGAATCAAAGTATGTCTCTTTTCTCAGTGTCCCAGTATAATCTCCAGTTTAGGAGGAACTGATCACAGACTTCCCCTTCGTTTTGCCGGATTTAACGGTTCCAACCGAGACCTATGAATTGAGCGAAGACGAAGAAAGTGATACGAAAAATAAAAAAGACGATCAATCTCCCTCCACTCGAAACAAAGTTAGTTTAATTTGTATGCAGTACTTCGACTGGAATGCACCCTTGATAGTTTATTTGGCAGTTTTACAATCATAATGTTCTTAGTTTGAAAACTTAAGCTTTTTTAATAACGGAGCGCGTTAAAAAATGAAAATGGATATTTTCTGTGAAATATTGGCTTCCCGTGAGCCATTTGGGCTCACCTTTCAAGTTGTTAATAACTAGGTAATAAAAGTCCGAAACCCAATGATATATACTCCTCGCCCAACGAGCATGTAATTGCCGCTACCTTGGTGACCCAGAAAAATGCCTGCGTCTCCTCGTTCCACCCACTGATTAACCTGCTTAGATGCGCAGGTTGTTTTGACACGCCCACTTTTGTAACCATGCTCGTTGGGCGAGGAGTATATGGATTTTACTGTTCATATGTTTCAGAATCATGGCCTTGATAAGAAGAGATGCCCGGTGGATGGATGCTCCGAAAAGCTGTCCTTCCGAAGATATCGCTGACCACATGAAGAAACACCACCGCCCCCCATGGATATGCGGAGTCTGCAAGCTATCCTGGCCGAAGGGCTTAAAACTTCGTCTACACTACAGAGTGCACACCGGAGAGAAGCCCTTCAAATGTGAAACTTGTCAGAAAACCTTTTCCCAAAAAGGCAGTCTAAACAGACATGAACGGCTGCACACTGAACAGCGACTGTTTGCTTGCGACAGCTGTGATTACAAGTCATTTGACCGCTACACCCTTAAGAGACATCAAAAAACGCACACCGGCGAGAAAAGGTATTGCTGCAGTGGTTGTAAATACAAAACAGCCCGGTCCGACAAGTTGTCCAAGCACAAAAAGTGCCATTCCCATTGATTCGCTCAAATTGTTTTTTTTTCGTTGCTTTTTTTACCGGTATCTTGTTGTTTTGTGAATATTGAAATAAATTGAGTTTCTGTTGAACTATCGCTTTCCTGGGCATGAGACACCGTTTGTAAGATTCGAAGGCTAACAAGCCAAGACAAGACCCCCACCATAGTTTTTCTTTATTAACAACAAAAAAGCGTAATAACATGACAAAATATGACAATTTGAAGAAATCAGTGAGAGAATACTTTCTTATGCCTAGCCAAACTCGTCGATTACGATGTCTTGAATTTACAAATAGTGCAGGAATAGGGCTTCTCCCTTGTGTGGCTTCGTTTGTGGCTCTTCAGACTACTGTTCGTCAACGCCTTGTAGCCACATACGTCACACTCGTACGTACGCTCTCCCGTATGAATACGCATGTGCGTGTTCAAGTGACCCAACTGATTGAAGCTCTTGTCGCAGACAAAGCAGGAATAAGGCTTCTCTCCATTGTGGGTTCGTTGGTGCGCCTTCAGATTAGAGTGATAGGTTGCCTTGAAGTCACAAAGGTCACAATCGTAGGGACGCTTTCAAGTGTGAATGCGCATGTGTGCGCTCAAGCCACCCGCTTGAATGAAGCGCTTGTTGCAGATGGTACAAGAATACATCTTGTCCTCCTTGTGGCTCAACTGAGGAGTGTGAAGGTTGCGTTCTAGCGCAAACGCTTCCTTGCACATGGCACAAATGAAAGGCTTGTCGCCAGGATGGATGCTGTAGTAAATAGGGGCATGTGCCGCACCTATGAGGGAATGATCGTCTTGTACCTCTTCTTCCTCATAATCGGAAGTCACTTCCTCTTTAACCAACGGCTTTTCGTCATTTTCCTCTGTCATCTGTGTCTGACCCTCTTCTGGATCCAAAATTTCCTCCTAGAATACAATGATTTATAAGGAAGTAGCTGCGCTGTTACCTTAACATTAGAGAACAACTCCTCTTCTTCGAAGGTCGAATCCATTCTTATGTCCAGAATATCTCTAAAAATGAATTTCATGCATGGTTATAAGTCGGGCTGACATTAAAACAACACAGAACGCTGTTTAAAAGGGGAAGTGCACGGTAGGAAAAGAACAACGGGAAAACTCGAAACGCGCAGGCGGCCGCGATGCGTCCCAGATGCGTCGCGTGCGCCTTCGCTTGAGGTCCTGTACAGATATTTTTATTGCAGCCCACAACCTGCCGAGAACGAGGGTTTAAAGAGCTGAGTGGAGGAAATAGCGCTCCAACACGAACGCCTCAAATGTAATATATATATATATATATATATATATATATATATATATATATATATATATATATATATATATATATATATATATATATATATATATATATACTTTATCCAACGGAAAGTGTAACAAGAAACAAAACAAAAGAACAACACGACAAAAGAACAGGACAAATAGGGAAGGACAGGTGAGGGGGGATTTGAGGTTTTTGCGCTAAGAATTAAAATTTGAAAAAGTCTATTTTTATAAACATCTTTTTCCTATTTTATTGTTACGATATGAAGAAAAACATAAATTACACGTAATTATACAAAGAAACCAGACGGGAAATGTGGAAATCGCGATAAACAGGCGGCTCATGAAACACACGGACACGCTAAACAGCGGGCGCACTGCTATACGTCGAGCTGAAATTGGCGGGCACATTTTCTCAACCAATACGGCATCAAGTTTATTCAGTTGACCGCGCGTTCGTCACCCGTGCAGTGGTCAGCTCACAGCTCTCACCTAAATGCTGCCCAGTACACCGAAGAGACGCTCCCTCATCGCCAAGACCGCCCCCTGTCCCAACTGCGTGCATTCCTGATCGAGATCAAGGAGCTCAAGGAGTCGCTATTTACTGTAATAGCCGAACCACTACGTCGCCAGGAGAACTCGCGAAAGGTGGTGCTAACTGGATTCCGGGAGGGCACCACCATTGATCAGGTGCGTCAGCTCTCTTTATTGGTTGGGGTCTCTCCCGATGCCGTTAGCCCCTTAGGAAAACCTGATTATAAGGGTCGTTATCGTCACCATTTTGTCGAAATCTCACCAAAATCACCCTACCCCACCATAAAACCTTATCTGATACTATGGGCACAATTCCTGCCTATTCATCTTGCAGTTTTCGTCGATTCGAGACCCCGAAAGAACGCCGAGAGGGTTATCTCCGCCGCCAGCTCTAGGAGACGCCGCCCGAGCGCACGACCCCGCCGGTCGATCGATCAGACGCCGACCTCACGCTGTCCGCGGCTGACCTCCCGTTACCTGCCCAGAACGCCGAACTCCAGGCATAGCTGGACGTGAGGTGCTTGTGGTACCTAAGTAATTCCGCATTTGGTTGAAAATGGCAGCAAAAAATGAAATGGTGCCTTACGTTGCCTCCGACGCACCATTTGGGGGACTTACGTAACAAGCCAAACGCTTCTTGTCCAGCCATGACTCCAGGATCCCGACCTTTCCGTGGTCAAACAAGCTAGAAGTGATACCCCTGTAGTTGCCGAGTCATCGGATTGCCATGAGGAACCTCCCTAGGTTGAATCCCCTTATGTAGACCCCAAAATCCCCCTCGCCGAGCATATTGCTTATCTGTTTTGTACCATCGATGGTAAACCTAAGGCCATTAGCATGTATAAATCCCTTTCCCCGTTTGTACGTAGGTTGTCCTATCATAGGACTCCTATGAACACATATTATATGAATCTGCCACAACCTTATGAACCCCAGCCGGAACGTAAACCCCCTCAACAGCCGTATTTCTCCGTTAAGTCATTCTCTAAGTTTTTCTCATAGTCCGATTGTTCATAAAGTATCAGCACGTTGCTAGCCATCGTAATAAACATTATTATAATTATAATTTTAGGGTTCTAACCATAAAATAGTAGCACACTTTCGTTTCTTTTGGAATGAGTTTTGGCACCAATAGTTGTGCACTTGGTTTAAGTGCATCTTATGATAATGTATTTTTACCTACTTCATACACTTGGGACCCTACTACAACGGGGGTGAGGGGGGCCTCTATGTATCTTAGTAACAAGCAAACTTTTTGGAGCCTGTCATTGACAAGGGAATGGATTTTCATCAGTGTGGCCAAATAAACCGAGGTATATCGCAAAATATGCCCAATTACTTCAGTTTTATGGAACCGTTTTCAAAATCTGCTTTCGACCCTTGGTTTTCGAGAAAATGAAATTTTTGTGAGGCCCACCCCACTGTCAAATTCGCTTCCCGAAAGTGACCGGCGCGCGGGTCAAATTAAAATGTGATTTGGTGGTGCACTGGTAGAGTGTCTGACTACTAGTCAAAAACTTTTTGGTTCGAATCTTTGCGATGTTAATGTTTTTGCTTTTATATTAATGAAAGTGAAAATGTGTTGACGAACTTTTCCCGGTTGAATTGATGGTACATTTTTGTTTTTATGTCGTGTAAAAATGAAAAACGAATGAATCATTATAAATTCTATTTGTGATTATTATTAGAAATACAGCGTTAAACAATAAGCATTGCAAAATCATTTTCACTTTCATTAATATAAAAGCAAAAACATTAACATCGCAAAGATTCGAACCAAAAAGTTTTTGACTAGTAGTCAGACACTCTACCAGTGCACCACCAAATCACATTTTAATTTGACCCGCGCGCCGGTCACTTTCGGGAAGCGAATTTGACAGTGGGGTGGGCCTCACGAAAATGTCATTTTCTCGAAAACCAAGGGTCGAAAGCAGATTTTGAAAACGGTTCCATAAAACTGAAGTAATGGGGCATATTTTGCGATATACCTCGATTTATTTGGCCACACTGATGAAAATCCATTCCCTTGTGAGCAAGGTACTTATATCGGAGAGACCACTGAATTTTGAATTTCAGAAAACACACACATTGGTTTTACTTTAATAATAATGAACCAAACAACACACAAAAACCGTAAACAACATGACAAAATATTCTCAATCTCAGTGGAAGAAGTGAGTCTTCTTGTGCTTGGATAAAGCCGAAGAGTGCGTGCTCTTGTAGTCGCACTCCGTGCAGGAATAAGGCGTTTCGCCTGTGTGAATCCGCACGTGTTCCTTCAACCCGGAACGTGAAATTGCCTTGAATCCACAGACGTCGCACTCGAAGCGCTCTCCCGTGTGAACACGCATGTGTGTGTTCAAGGTGCCCTTCTGGACAAAGCCCTTGTTGCAGATGGTGCAGGAATAAGGCTTTTCCCCTGTGTGGAGTCGTCGGTGTACCTTCAGAGTGGACATCTCAGCTGCCTTGTAGTCGCACAATTCACATTCGAAGGGACGCTCTCCCGTGTGAACACGTGAGTGACGGGCCAAATCGGATGATTTAAAGAAACCCTTCCCGCAAACGCCACATGAATACCGCCTCTCCCCTGTGTGGGTCCTTTGATGAACGCGGAGGGCCGTCTGGAGGGCGAACCGTTTCGGACAAACGACGCATTTGAAAGGCTTTTCTCCAGTGTGTATCCTGTGGTGGTTTCGGAGTTGACTTGCACACGTGAAGAACAAGTTGCAGACTCCACACACCCATGGAGCAGATTGTTCCCTCATGTGTTTCACCAATTCATCCTCTGAACTGAGTTTTTCGGTGCATCCGGCCATTGGGCACTGCTTTTCACTACCGCTTTGAGCCTAAACACATGATAAATGCAAAAAAAAAAAAATGCCCTCATTTACCGTCAATTCAGCTTTAGCCATCCGTATTTTGTCATATTCTTGTCCATAATCGTCGTTCATTTCGTCGAAATCTGTAGCTCCATTTTCCTCAACCTCTTCTTTCACGGGGTATTCGCTTGAAAGAAGTGCATGGGCGTTGAATGCGGCCGACGAATCGACTTCTTTCTGGAAAAAAAAGTTTATCTTGTAGTCATTGGGAAACAATAATATTTATATTTATAAGGGGCCGGCCCGGCCACCTTCGGTTCAATCGAAATCTTGCCGGGTGCTTAGCCACCCTTGGTTCAAACAATTTCTTACCTGGTTCCCACCAGATTCTGGTTTCCATCCCGTGATTCCGTTTCCATTCGCCAACATCTCTCCATCATCAACTTCTTCTTTCACATCGAGAACCTGAAATAACTCAATGTTAATTAGTTTGTAAAATATAGAAATTTATTCCGTGGAATTAAGGAAATTCCCCACCTCCTCTTTCACTGACGACATTTCTCCCTTTCCCTTTGTCAGCTGCGTATTTTCCTCTTCGGAATCGCTTATTTCATCCTGGAAATGTATGAATTAATGGAAATCCGTTGCATTACTTTCACATCGGAAAATAACTTCTCTTCCTCGAAAATCGAATCCATACTGGACTCGAACCCAGAATTTTCCTAAAAAAAAATTTTTCTCTCGCGTTTTCTCTGCAACTTCGCTTTTTGCATGCTCTTTTCGCCGCAGTTTCGTAGAGCTCTTGAACGAATAAGGTAAGAATGTGGAAATGCCACTGTGAATTGAAATTGTAAAAAAAAAAAACATGCCTGTGCTTTAATAACAAGGAAACAACAAGAGATCGCAAAATACAAAATACTGCGATTCCGGAATATTCACACAAAGACGCAGTCTTGAATCCACACTTCGTGCAAAAATCGGTTTATCCTTTAAGTGGGCACACAGCTGTTGCAATCGTCGGCCGGCTCTGTCCAGTGAACAAGCATGTGCATGGCCAAATTGTGTTGGCTGTTGAGGCGCTTGTCACAGATCGTACAGGAATAAGGCTTCTCCCCTGTATGAACCATCTGATGTGTCTTCAAATTGCTTCGATCAGATGTATTGTAATCACAGAAGTCGCACTTGTAAGGACGCTCTCCGGTATGAAGCATCTTGTGTCTCCGGACACTGCTTATTTGGGTAAAGCTCTTCTTGCATATATCACATTTGAAGGGTTTTTCTCCGGTGTGCGTCATGTAGTGCCTTCGGAGAGCAGCGGCACTCTGCAATCGGCGCTTGCAGTCTAAACACACCCATGGAGCAGAGTGTTCCCTCATGTGTCTCAACAACTCTGAAGATGAACTGAGCCTCCTCGTACATCTGTCCACAGGACACTTCTGTTCGTCACTGCCGTGATTCTGAAATACATAAAGATTATCAAAAGTGTCAATATTTACCATGGGATCAGCGGTAGCCAGCGGCACTTCTCCACATTCCCTGTGCATGTCAAAATCTGCCACTCCATCCTCCTGGACTTGTTCCTTCACGGGGTATTCGCTTAAAAGTACGTGGGCGTTGAACGAGGCGGACGTTTCGACCTTTCCCTAAACAATTTATGAAGCGGTCATTATACGGTTTTTGCTAAAATCGCAATCTAACGGTTAGGAGGGTTAGATTCTAACCCCTCCCCACTCCCCCACCCCACAACATTTGGTCCCCCGCGATGCAGTTGCATCCCTCACTCAACGCCCATTACCTTCTCATGGGAGAACAACTTCTCTTCCTCCATAGTTGATTCCATGTTAGATTCGAACCCAGAATTTCCCTGAAACTGAAATTTTTTCCTAACCTTTGAACAATGAAGACATTGAATGGCAAAATCTAAGAGCAGTGGAGTTACCACAGATTGAAAGAACAAACCATCCACTTTTCTTTAATAACAACGAAAAGATAAGGAAATAACATAACAATACGACAAAAACGAGAGTTTGTGGGAATCAGTGGTTCAATCTCTTTTTGTGCTGAGACAACTGCTGGGATCGGGCAGTCTTGTATTCACAGGCAGTGCAGGAAAAGGGCTATTCTTCAGTGTGAATCTTCTGATGCCTCTTCAGAGAACTGTTGTTGGTTGTGGTGTATTCACACTTGTCACACTCGAAGGGACGTTCTCCTTTGTGATTCCGCAAGTGACGGGTCAAATCGGCCGACCGAGAGAAGGGTTTGTCACAGATGGGGCAGGGAAACGGTTTCTCCCTAGTGTGGATTTGCTGGTGCCCTTTCAGGATGTCCTTTGTAGTAAATCCTCTGCCACACGTGTCGCACTCAAAGGGTTTCTCTCCTGTGTGTTTTCTGTAGTGGGCTCTGAGATCACTTGGAAATCGAAAGAAATGGCGGCAGACCCCGCACACCCACGGAGCAGAGTGTCGTTTCTTCATGTGTTCGACCAATTCATCCTCTGAGCTGAACTTTTCCGTGCATCTGGGCAGAGGGCACTGCTTTTCACCACTGCTTTGAGCCTGAAACACATTATAAATAAGTATAAGCGTACTCCTTTACCACCAATTCAGATCTAGCCACAGATTTGTCATTCATATCGTCCAAATTTCCCACTCCGTTGTCCTCAACCTCTTCCTTCACGGGGTATTCGCTTGAAAGAAGAATGTGGGCGTTGAACGCAGCCAACGACTCGGACTCTGACTAAAATATAGTTCGTGAGGCAGCTTTTCACTACAGCTACTTAAAGTTTTGAGGTTCCCTGTACACACCCCGCCGCAACCATTGCGGCGACGGCACCGTCCGTAATCGTGCTCCAATGCCAATGGAATACAATGGAAACTGGCGGACACAAACCTGAGAATACTGCTGCATTTCTTAACAATCTGAGTTCATAGATCGATAGAGCACCTCCGATTCTCTTGGAATGAGTTTTTTTCACGGTACAACAGTGATTACAAATCGAAAGGCACTGTTTTTCTTGTTTTTCTCATAAACCAACTGGACAAATATTGGTGCCAAAACTCATTCCAAGAGAAGCATGTGTGTGCTACTATTTCATGGTTAGAACGTCAAAATTGATCCAGTATTCGCTGAGAAAACGTGTCCGCCAATTTCAGCTCGACGTTTAGCAGGCCGCCCGTTGTTTAGTGATTCAGTACGGTAAGACAGTTGCTCCTGATTAAGCTTATCCAGCGATTATTACTATTGAAAATAAACATAATTTGGCGTATTGGACCACATTCTCTCGTTTAAAGCTTTAAAATAAACAATTACATGTTAAAATGAATTTTAAAAGCCCATTTTCTTTCGCTTGCTTGAACCTCAGGGTTTTCGTGGCGGGACCCAGCTTCAATGAAACGGTGCATTTCCGAAATACGATCGCCGCAAATGTGAGAATTCTGGGGTGTTTTTCGTAGATTTCTTTTTAAAAGTTGATGCAAAACACTTTTATCATTTGGCCTGAGTTTTGTGCCGACCCAAAAATGTCTACAGTCAAAGAAATACGGTTTTTTTTGTGTTTTTCGTTATTTTCCAGTCGCTGAATTTTAGAGAAAAAACTCGGTTGACAGAAAGAATGGTTGTTGAAAACGGCTAAAACGTCCAGGTTTGCGGCGGACAGTTTGTGTTTGTAAACCAGCTGTCTGTCGCGAATTCGACATTTTCCGGCCGGTTTCTCTATTTAATTAAGTTAAATGAATGTTTTTCTAAATATTTAAACAACGAAACAACAAATTCGATGTTAAAATGATTAAAAATAAGCATTTTTAATTTTCAAATCTTAAATCAAATAGTTCGTTTCGGGACGCCATCAGACGCTTTCCGCCCTTTAATGTGCCGACATCGGCGAGCTGTGTGTATAACTCTAAGGAATCATACGTTAAAAAGGATAGACGTATTAGATATGATAAAGAAGCAATTTCTTCACACAGTTAGTGAAAAAAGTTTTCGTCAACTTTCAGAAATTCTGAAATCAGGCCGAGATTTTTTTTTGGAAGAAAGCCGACACTGTGCGTGGCCATCAAGCATGGCAACGGGCTAGGCCGGCCCGCTCCCCCCAATTTTTCACTGCCCGGCACGAGTCCGACCAAAAATTAATGCCTTTTTTCAATGTAAAATTCAAAAATAAGGGAAAAAAAAATTTGTCGGGCCCGCCCCAAATTTTGCCATGCTTGGTGGCCACCCTCGCTTGGGAATATTTGCAAGTAAATTCTCACCGAATTCCCGTGCGATTCTGGTCCCTCTCTCTTGGTAGGGTCTCCATATTCCACTTCTTTTTTCACCTCAACGGGGCAGAGAGCCTGAAATAGCAGTTTAGTTTGAAAAAAATATCTTTTAAAAAATAACTGAACATTGCCCACCCGCTCCTTGACGAACAGCTTTTCCTCATTCCCCATTGACAGTTGCGTCTCTCCTTCTTCGGGATCAATTAGTTCCTTCTGAAATCCAATGAAACTGGAACCGGTCGCTCTTTTTTACCTTCACATTGTAGAACAGCTTCTCCTTATCGAAAGTCGATTCCATGTTGGATTCGAACCCAGAATCTCCTCTGAAATTGATTCAGTTCACGTACTCAGTGCTCTCGCTCGAGCGCGCACTTTACAACAATTTTACAGTCCCGAGGACTTTCGTGGCAAGACCCAACCAACACTCCGAATATCCTTTGACAGTTTATTCAAAAACCGAACTGGCATTTTTCTAAACCCCGCCCCGTTTCCAGCATGTTGGCAAAGAGTCCCGCCACGATAAGCGCCCGCGTGAGTCTATATGGAATCAGTAAAAATAACAGATATCTGAAATGGATATACCATCCGAAAATTTTTAAAAAAAAAATGCGGCGTATTTCTTTAATATCAACAAACGCAACAAAACAACGTGGCCAAAAATGGCGATTCGAGGAAATCAATGGGAGTAGGTCTTCTTGTGTGAAGCCAAAGACGCAGCATACAAAGTCTTGAAATCACATGCCGTGCAGGAAAATGGCTTTACGCCAGTGTGAATTCTTTGGTGCTTCTTCAAATTATCGGCTTCCGCTGCCTTGAAGTCACAGATGTCGCACTCGTAGGGACGTTCTCCCGTGTGGATTCGCATGTGTCTGGTTAAGTTAGTCGACCTGGCGAAGTGCTTCTTGCAGACGGAGCATTTATATGGCCTTTCTCCAGTGTGCATTCGTTTGTGCGCCTTCAAGGTGTCGATTCTGTATGCCTTGTATCCACAGTCATTACACTCGTAAGGGCGCTCTCCAGTGTGAAGCCGTTGGTGAACTTGGAGGTGGTTCCTTGTGCTGAATCTTTTCTTGCAAACATCACATTTGAAGGGCTTTTCTCCAGTGTGTTTCCTGTGGTGAGTACGGAGGTGAGCACCACACGACCAGGAACTTTTGCACACTCCACAGACCATTGGCGTCTTGTGCGTCTTCATGTGATTCACAAGATCAGCAGAAGAACCGTACTTTTGTGTGCATCCGTCCACGGGGCACTTGTTGCTACGGTCTCCGGTGTGAATTATTTGGTGTCTCCTGAGATTGCATTCTTGGGTGAAGGCTTTCATGCAAATATCGCATTTGTAGGGTCTTTCTCCTGTGTGCGTTCTGTAGTGAACACGGAGATCAGAGGGATACAAGAAGCATTGCTTGCAGTGGACACAAAGCCACGGAGCGGAGTGTTCCTTCATGTGATTCACCACGGCATCGGAAGAACTGAACATCATGAAGCATTTGTCGACGGGGCACTCATGAGTATTCTGAAAAGAAAAAAAGTTGTATACAATTTGCATCAATTACCATGGAATTGACGTTTTCCATCGGAATTCCCTGATCTTCTTGTCCATTTTCGCCATTAAAAGCGCCGAAATCTCCAACCCCGTCATCCTGGACCTCTTCCTTTACGAAATCCTCGTTTGAAAGAAACGCATGAGCATTGAATGCGGAAACGACTCGACCGCTCCCTGAAATACGCTAATAAGTTTATAGTTTGTGAATTTCCCCCATGCACGACGAGGGGGGCTTGCAAAAGTGTTTTATACATGAGTGGGCATAGCTAAGCCCCTCCATAAAGTGTTTTTCAATGGAAGGGAGTGTTACTGCGAACCCAGCGACGGAGCTATGCCAAAATATGATTTCCCTTAGTCAAAAAAATCAAGTTTATCCCACCTCCTGCTTGATTTCTGGGTTTCCCATTGTCGGCTGCGTTTCTCCTTCTTCGGGATCAAATAGTTCCTTCTGAAAAACAAGGAAATTGGAACCAGCCGCTTCTTTTTACCTTCACATGGAAAAACAGCTTTTCTTCTTCGAAAGTCGATTCCATCTTGGATTCGAACTTAGAATTTCCCTGAAATTGATTCAACCCCGTTAAACGGATTCTTAAATGCCAAACGATAAGGGGTGTAGGGAACACAAATTGAAAGAGAAACACGAAAGAAAGCACGAAACAGTACATTATTAGATGGTCCCACCATGAAAGTACCCAATGCCCAGTAGCATCCTCCGAGTGCGCACTTTAACAACAATGTACTGTTTCACAAAGCCTTCGTGGCGAGACCCAACCACTCGGCACAATATTTGGCTAGAGGAGCTCCCGTACCCCAAATTATTGTCCGAGAGGCGGGGTACTGCCTTTCAAATTGAAAACTCGGATCACATTTACTAAAAAAAATACAACCGGCGGTGATTCTGCATTGAGTCAGTAAATTAAAAGGTAATAAAGTGGAGCTACCATTAGAAGCAGAAAACAAAAAAATCGATTTTCTTTAATAACAACGGAAACAACAAGATTGCATGGCAGGAAATAACAAAACAATGTGGCAAAGAATGGCAAATACAGGAAATCAGTGGGAGAATCTCTTCTTGTGGGCGGATAAACTGCCGGCATGGGCTGTTTTGAAGTTCTTCTTGCAGACGGAACATTCATATGGCCTTTCTCCAGTGTGCGTTCGTTTGTGCGCCTTCAAAATGGACGAATCGTATGTCTTCAATCCACAGTCATTACACTCGTAAGGGCGCTCTCCAGTGTGAAGCCGTTGGTGAACTTGGAGGTTGTTCCTTCTGCTGAATCTTTTCATGCAAACATCACATTTGAAGGGCTTTTCTCCAGTGTGCTTCCTGTAATGAGAACGGAGAAAAGCGCCACACAGCCAGGAACTTTTGCAGATTCCACAAATAACTGGATTCGGGTGTATCTTCATGTGCTCCACAAGATCCTCAGAAGTACCGAACTTTTCCATGCATCCATCCACAGGGCACCTCTTTTCCTCATTTACAGCACCCTGAAAAAGGCCATTAAAACGTTAATTTTAACAGACCAACCACTGAATCGTCTTCCTCGATCGTCTGATCCATTTCTTCTTCTTGCTCGGCTTCTGAAGCTCCATCGTCAGACGTGGTCCTTCGATTGTGACGCGTTCTCTGGAAAATCTCAAATGAAGTTAAAACTAGTTTCAAGACAAAAAGAGAATCAGCAACTCGTCGTACCATTTTTAGAGCTTCATGCATACCTCAGGAGGTCAGCTTACCCCAGGTTAAGGAGATGGAGACCCCAAAAACGCAAATTTAAAAGGTGTTAGGCCCTATGTTTGTGAATGGATTGTGAATGGATTGTGAATGGGGCTTCTTTTACTGTCAGGGTCCCCCTAGGTTTGACTTCATGACGGAAAATCAACAGATTGGGCAGTAATGTGCTAAAAGAGTGCGCATTACTTATTGCGAACCCCCCATTTACAGAAAATATCGACCGCAGTTTTCGGTAATACATTAACAAACTGGTGGGGTTCGTTTTAAACAACCCCCAAATTTTAAATCCAACGCGTCTTGTCGTTCCCTCTAATGAGAGACCCAGCTCGGCGCAACCCCTTAGCCAAAAGGGGGTTCATATTTTGTATGTTGTCGGTTGAGGGGGTTGCACCGAGTCGAATTTCTTCTTACTTGAGGGACTCGCATCACACTATGTATGTGTAATGTTGGGGGGGGGGCTCGCGCAAAATGGACCCCCACATGTACCTTTTTTCATAAATGACTACTTCCTTTTGAAAAAAAGCTCCCCCAAAATTAGCGGTCAAAATTCTAATTAGTCGCAAATGATTAAGAGCTTTGCTTATATATCAAAAAAAGTCCCGCTAATCCCACTAATGCACCCTCCTTTTGTAATAAAACATGGCCGACGAACGGAATAGGTCATTCTCATGTTTTAGAGGAGAAACGAGCCATACCTTTCTTTTCACAACCTCCTCGTCGCTATCCGAACTGTCTCCGTTGTCTTCCGAAGAGTCTTCACTTTCCGAAGTCTCCCTCTCAGTTCTGAACCTCACTTGTTTGATGATACGAGTGCTCCTTCTCCTGGGAGACGTCTGAAACAGCAATTACAAGGTAACATTGGGTTTTTATTAAAGGGACCGTCAGGGGCCTTTCGAATTGGAAATGAACGGTAAGAAACTTAGAAAAGCCCCTGACGAGCCCTTTGAGTAAAAAAAAAGCCAGCGAATGGAGCAAACTCGCCTGTTTCACAGCCTCAACTGCAGAATCCTCCGCCTCGTCGTCTCCCCCTCCGACTTCCAGCTCCTCTCGGTGCCTGTCGGTGTCATCGAAATGGTCCATTCCTCCAGAATCGTCACCCATCATAACATCCACTGGCTCCTGAAACACAATGTCTCAAATTTCCCCATAAAAACCAACATTCTCCTGCTCTTGGCGACCTGGGCCCTCTCCACCAGATATGCCTCCTTTGTCCTCGTTTCCCGAAATCTCCCCTCTCTTTGAAGCCTGAAATTTCTCCAATTT
This sequence comes from Oscheius myriophilus, assembly GCA_964057215.1. Classification (NCBI taxonomy): domain Eukaryota; kingdom Metazoa; phylum Nematoda; class Chromadorea; order Rhabditida; family Rhabditidae; genus Oscheius; species Oscheius myriophilus. The sequence continues at coordinate 3,194,694 of OZ059905.1, forward strand.
CTTGGAAATGGCAAATAAAAACCTCTTTCTCCCTTTCGGCCGACCGATCCTCCGCAGGAATTCCTCCTCCTTCGCCCATTTCCACATCCATTTCTTCCTTCACCTCTTTCTTGACCTCGGTTTCACCAGTGTGCTGAAATTAGAGATAAACTTATATTTTAGGCCTCATTAAGCGAAAGATTCAAATAAATTTATAAATATATCACCGACCTTCAGTCGCAGCTGCGTCTGTCCCACTTTCCTCTTCCGAACCACCTTCGGCTGGGCCGTCACGGCGTTCCCAATGGACTGAAAATGTGCAGATATTTTTAAAACCTTAACAAAAATTACCGTTTCCTTGTTTTTCTCCAATGGCTGGAAATTGTTGGGCGGTGATTCTACAGAATTCGGCGACACGATGTTTTCCGCCACGTGGTCCACGGTCGCATTCTCCTTCAAAACCCGAAATCAGCCAGAACTAAGGAAAAATTACCCGAATTTCGTTACTTTCCTCCTCTTTGATGGCAAACAACTTGGCGAATGGGGCGAGACTTTCGAAAGTTGGGTCGATTTTGAAACGGTACTCGTTGAATTCCTGAAAAAATGGGAGTTATTCGAAAAAAAATGGGGTTTGATACCAGGAATTCGGTGAGACGGGATGTATTGCGGCCGGGCGGAAGGATAGCCAAAAGGTAGGACAGCCTGAAAAAGAATTTTTCGTAAGGGAATAACCGAAGTTTATCGCCTTTTTAACGATTTCTCCACAAAAATTGCCCAGAAATAAGTGAAACCCCCACCTTTCCTCATCCCCGTCGTTCTTTTTTCCTCCTCCCTCCAAAATCTGCTCCGTCTGCCTCCAGCAGTCCTCCTCCACCTTCTTTACCCTCTCTCCAACGCTTCTGATGACGGCTTCGAGACTCAGAACCTTCCTGTCCAGGATTCCAATCTCTTCATTCGAAAGGGCCTTTCCCGGTCGAGTGTACTGTCTGTTGGTGTTGTCAATCTTCTGAAAACGACGCATTTTAGTAAATTACACAAACAGCAATACAATAAACTTCAAAATAAAAAGAAAAACCTCTCTGGCCTCCTTGAGAAACTTTTCCAGGAGAGAGACGGCTTCTGGAAACGGGAATCCCTCCCTAATTCGGCGGCGCCTCAATGTCTCCGAATCGGGCTCTGAAAGTCAGATTTTAGATTATATTCACACATTTCCCACACTTCTAGTAGTTTAAAGGACTGTGAGACATTTTTAAACACAAATACCGTACCTGACTCAGATTCCGAGGGCGGTGGAGAGTACTCTTTCGTGAGAACTTTTTCCTTCTTCTTCATTTTGGACATGAAACCCTGAAACGAAGAGGTTTAATACTGAAAAGACTGTTTTTAACATAATTAAAAATTTAACGAGTTAACGAAGGACAATAATGAAAGAGAAAATTACGCATTTGGTGCGCAGTTCTGCGCATCAGTCTCTTACAATCGCTGCGGGACCCATCATAGTTTAACCTTTTCAAGTTAATTTTGAGAAGGAGTTCATAATACACCAGCGGCTCCCATTAATTCCTGTAAAAATCGTGCTATTCGAAAATAAAACACATCCCGAACGCTGATTTGGCTTGGAAAACTAATTTTCCAAGCCAAGTTAAAGGGCTCTTCCGGGGCCTGTCCCAAATCGCATGCTAATGAGGAATTGGCAAGCATTTTGCGCATAACCGTTGGCTGGAGCGGTGTTTGAGAAAATGACTTCAATTGAACTTTGCATACCGCCCATTTCCAATCCGAAAAGGCCCCTTTAACATATTAAAAGTAACTTTAAATTAGTCGCAAGGTTCCATTTAATCAAGTTTTTCAGCTTATTTGAGGACAGTTCTCCACTTTTTTAAACAATTCGTCCCATTTTTCAATGTAGGCTAAGTCTCCCGCCTGCCCGGACACCGCCTCGGGTCACTTTAAAAACAGGAATTTTGCCAAACCCCGCCCCGTTTCCCTCATTTGGACAAAGGGTCCTGCCACGATAAGCGCTAGTGACTTGCGCTTAACCGCGTCTTCATTGCAATTCGTTGCTTTGACACGTCAATGCTATTCGTGGCGGGACCAATGCAACCTATAACACTTTGTTCTGGGCTATTGGCAAAGTTCCCATGCCGATTTATGCAGTTGGAGTTTGTTCAAACGTTAAGAAGGGAAAGGCAGTGCAGGATCTAATTAAAACACGGCCTTCCTGGACGGGAAGTAGTCGGTAATGGAAAGGCCGGCCGAGCCGCGACGCAGCCGCCGCGCGGCTCAAAAAACAATTGAAATCGCAGAAATCGACAGCTCTTTCTTTATTTCACGGTTAAAACAAGTCTAATACAGCAAATAAAAGTGGCATAAGGTGACAATCCAAGTAATAAATTCATTTTATGAGAATAATCGAACGAAATCACGATGTTTGTAGGGTTTGAAGAGTTCTACCCTTGCGTTTGCCTTGAAAAGAGCATACATGCTATAAAACTGTTAATACATACCAAAGAAAATGTAAACACAAGGATCGGTGCGATTATAACTTAAATGGGGTCCCTTGGGTAAGAAAAAGACCTTATTTATCTAATTTTTTGCTTTTTGGGGTATATTTCGTTGAAATTACGACTTTGATTTAATTTTCTTAATGAAATACCAAAAAATGTAGCAAAAATATGAAAAAATACACAATTTACAACAATTAACTTTCCCATGTCGACAGCATCATATTGAGCGACCGTAATCCCCGCAGGGGAAAATTTTGAATTCCCGCCAATGGTCCGTGGCCGGTACGCAATGACGGTGAACTTCCCAAATTGCGTAAAGCAGAAAGGTCGTGAAAAAGCGTCTTTTTGGGGGTCAAATTCTCTCCCCCTCCCCACCAAAACTACAATGAATCAGATAATTACAAAGATAATGTAAGCTGGATTCAACCACCTGTTTAAAGAAAACAACATTCACTTCAGTTTAATCACAAGAAAGAATACAACAATGTAAAAACATAGCAAAATATAACAATTTGATAAAGTCAGTGGCCGTGGCTCTTCTTGTGCTTGGTCAATGTGTCCCTTCGGGTAGTCTTGTATTCGCAGGTAAGGCAGGAATACGGTTTCTCGCCGGTGTGAAGAATTTGATGTCTTTGAAGAGATTTCTTCTCAGACGACTTAAATTCACAGCTGTCACAAGCGTAAGGGCGCTCTCCCGTATGAATTCGCTGATGTCTCTTGAGACTGCCTTCTTGGCTGAACGTTTTCTGACAAATTCGGCATCTGAAGGGCTTTTCTCCGGTGTGCATCATGAAATGGCGACGAAGTTTGGAGCCCCTCGGGCAGGAACGTTTACAGATCCCGCAGATCCAAGGACGGGAATGATTCTTCATGTGTTCCACAAGGTCTTCAGAAGAACGGAGCTTCTCGGGACATCCATCCATGGGGCACCTCTTCTCATCGCCCTCTCCCGGTTCCTAAAAAAAGAAGTGAAAATGACACCAAATTCTGCCGAACCGACCTGAGGGAGATCTACTTCATCGTGGGCAGTGGCTTCCTCTCTTTCGTTTCTTTTCCTCCTCTTTATCGCCTAAAGCAGAAACATATTTGTGGGAAATGGCACGAAAGAAAACTATGTAGCATCTTGGGAGAGACTGGATATCATACATTGTCAAGCTCCGCTATAAGCGGTGGTAGGCCCGTCGCAATTCTAAGTTTTCGGAAAATTTTGTTAACCAAGGGGGGCGTCGCAAATTTCAAAACCGGGCCAGCCCGAAATATTTTTTCTCTCGTTATTTTTGATTTTTTACATTGAAAAAAAACATTAAGCTTCGGTGGGGTCTGGACCGAGCCGTGAAAAAGTTGAGAGAGGGACGGCTCGTTGCCATGCTTAGTTATGAACAAAACTACCCCCTTCAATCTAGACAGTAAATAATCAATTTCGCGCGCATCGCCACGAAACACGTCTCAACAATACCTCGGGAGAGTTAAGTCAGCTTACCCTAGGTTAAGGACGATAAATCCCCAAAAATGAAAAAGTGAGGCACTGTTTTCGTCGGGGTTCTCAAGGCCCAGCCCGGACCTAGACGGCTCGTTTACCCTGGATCACCTAGTCAGATTGCCACCCACACGACCAGGGTTCGATCCCGGTCGGTGACATTCTTTTTTGTACGACTAATATTGACTTATATGTTAGTAACAAACATTATTATGTAATTTAAAGCAGTTTTAAACAATATTTTACAACATTTAAATTTTTTTCATCCAGTCCCGACCATCAGCCGTCATTTGAAAACCCCGGTTTTCATTAAATTTAGCTCTTGATGATATGAGTCAATAAAATTACCCCCATTTTGGCCCCCAAAAGTTAAGGGTGGGTACGAGAAATGACGGAACCTCCCCCATTTCAATTTTCATTAAAAAGCAAGGGTGCCTCAATGATGATTATGACGCCAATTTGAGACCTATTGACACCCGCCTGGCTCGAAGCAGTAGAACACCCATAAAGTAAGGAATTTATTATCCTTTTTCGTAATATTTTAATTAAAATCTATATTTTAATTAAAATTAAAATTTTTAAAACTGTTCCATACTCTCCTGCAATCCCCCTGTTAGTCCGCAACTACCGGGAAATGGATTCGGATTCTGTAGCACTCAGACTAGCCAGCATCGATTGGCACGCCGAATTTTCGAATATAGCTACGGTGGATGCGATGTACGAGCATTTCCTTCAAATTCTTAAGAAAGCGCACGATGACTTTGTCCCCCTTGTGTCCCAAAACTCCCGAAAAATGCTGCCTACGCATCTGCAAAACCTCACCGCCCATGCAGATAGAATTTGGCAGAAAGCCCGTACGTTAGACTCCGCGGAAACTTGGGCTCAGTATGCAGATCTCAAAGCAAAGTTAGATAGAGAAACGTGTAAATATCGCAGAAACGCTGAAAAAAACACGCTAGGGAACGCAAGGTCTCGAGATCTGTATAAAATAGTCAAGAGACGAATTGAACCCGCGCATTCTAACAAGATTCTGCTAGATAAAGATGGCACCCCTCTCACTTCAGATACCACAGCCGCAAATTACATTGCCCAGTCCTTTGCATCCGTATTTACCAGTAGTGACCGTACCCCTACAGACCCAAAACTGATAAATATCTCCCACCCTATGCACTCGGCCCCTTATTTCGATAAGGTTTCTATAATCAAAACGCTCTCTTCTTGGAATAAATCCCACGCCGCAACCCCGGATAAAATCCCATTGGAATTCACAAAGAAATTTGCGATTTATTTAGGACAGCCACTAGAGATAATTTTCAATCTCTCCCTTTGGAGAGGCGAAATTCCCTCCCGCTGGCGTCATGCCATAGTCACACCTATGCCCAAAAACGGCAAACCGGCCACGACCGCTAACTTGAGACCAGTGAGCATCACCTCGACTTTTTCCCGTCTTTTTGAAAAGTTACTCAAACCGTATTTAACATTACACCTGGAGGTGAATAACGTCATATCTCCTCATCAACACGGTTTCCGAAAAGGCAAATCGGTCGAAACTCAAATGCTTGAGTCACTCAACGATTGGACTCTCTCTTTGGATAACAAGCAAGGCGTGGATATAGTCTATTTCGATTTTTCGAAGGCCTTCGATCGCGTAAATCATCATAAACTGTTCGCAAAACTAGAGGCCCTTAAGCTACATCCTATGGTCCTTAGATGGATTAAAGGCTTCTTGTCCGACCGCTCCTTCCAAGTGCGCTACAAAAACACACTTTCCAAAACTTTCCCCGTGAATAGCGGTGTCCCACAAGGTACCTGCCTCTCCCCCTCCTATTCAACGTTTATACCCAGGAGCTTCCATGTCTCCTTACACAAGGTGGTGTGACTTGCAAAGTCTTTGCCGACGACACGAAAATTTACCGTGCGATCTCGTCCGACAGCTGTAGATTTGCATTACAAACTAGCATTGACCTCATGTGGCAGTGGTCAATAGACTGGGCCCTGCCCATCTCCATCGAAAAATCTCAAATTGTAGACCTAGGACCTACCAACCCCCACTTTTCATACACCTTAAACGGTAGTATATTGCCGGTAAACGCTGTGGGTGCACGAGATTTAGGTTTTATTGTGACCCCTACCCTCTCATTTGCAACACACTGCCATCGCATTGTTACGGCTGCTAAACACAGGATTTACAACCTTTTCAAGGCAATCACCTCTCGCGATATCGACATTTGGCTTAAGATATACAAGACATACGTAAAGCCTGTAGTGGAGTTCGGAACTACAGTTTTTAATTCTGAAAAAGGGTACGTTAAGCGACTTGAAAAGGTTCAAAACGACTTTACGCGCAAACTGTTTATTAGGTCAGGGATAGCGAAATACGGTCATATGCCCTGTGCAGAGTTTAGAAACCGCAGACTAGATCTCCCGTCCCTCGCTCAAAGACGCAACGTCTTTGATATCTCGATGGTCAGCAAAATACTCAGCGGACGTTGCCGAATCACAAAGGACTCCTTCTTCGCCATTCGAAATTCCGTGACGCGTGGAGGACAGAACAAAATCCATTTTTCTGCCCCTCGCACGTCGCTACGAGCCCAGTTTTTCACAGTGCGTGCAGGTTCACTTTACTTAAAACTCATGAAAAATATCAAAATTCCTAAATCTACACGCTCCCTTTCTAAAAGATTAGCCCCAACTAAACCAGTGTTACCCCAAAATCCGCCCCAAACTTTGTAAACCCCGTTCAGATACCCCTCCTTCATTCCATATCGATACAGTTGTCATTTATGTGTGATTGTTTTTCTCGTGTGTTCTGCTCTCTTTTGTAAGATTAGCACGCCTTGTGCGTAATAAATTATTATTATTATTATTATATTTCTCAACTTTCTGCGGTAATTCCAGTGTGACGCCATTTTCAGACCTAGTAACACCCGCCTGGCAGGAAATACGGTTATAAAATACCGATACTGCTTTGTGGAAAATTGGAGAAAAAACTGGGCATTTTTGGGAACAAGTAAAACTTGCGGTACCTTCGCTACTCATATTTTAGGAAAAAAACATGAGTGGAGCAAATATTAAAATTGCTTTTGAAAAATTGATGTGGGATGAACCCGATTCGAACACTATTTTTCCATATGTATGATTTCTCCGAAACATCGGCGAAGGAGCTGCGCCCATATATGTTCGTTTTCCTCTCAGAGAAGTAAAACTGACTCTGTTGGATGTGAAGTCGGGCTTTGAAGACGGGCCAGAATCGTCTTTATCTCCATTTCCCATCTCACTTTCTTCATCTTCGCTCAATATGTCGTGGACCTCGATATCTTCTGTTAAATCCGGCAAAATGAAGGGGAAATCGGTGACCAATTCTTCCTGAAACTTTATTTTTTCAACCGCAACCAAGAAAACGAGATTTACCTTGATTTCCAGGCCGTCCTGGCCTTTGTTCACGGTATTTTCTCCCAAACCGTCATTCTGAACCACATTTTTGATCTGGAACAACGCTTTCTACCGGATTTTTCTGAGATTTCGGGTTCTCCCCCGTGGCGTAGCCTCCATATCTCCAAATCTCTCCATCTTCAACCTCTCGCTTCACCGCGGCAGTTTCAACCGCCTGAAATAAAGGATTCAAAACGATAAATTTATGTAGAAGGCTCTCGAGTTCAGCAATTTCAAAAAATCCTACCTCCTGTTTGACGGCCAGCTTTTCGCCATGTCCCATTGTCAGCTGCGCCTGACTCTCTTCGGGATCGAATATTTCCTACAAAAATAGACGAATTAAATGAGAATAAACCGCAGCTCACCTGTTTTATAGTTACGTTCGAGAACAGTCTCTCTTCTTCGAAAGTCCAATCCATTCCCGGCTCGATTTTCCTGAAAGTGGAAAGTCGGACGATACTTGAACAACATTTTAACAGGTCCATATTTGAAATAAGGGGAATATTCGCCAAACACCCCCCCCCCAAACAAAATGAAACAAGAATAAAAAGTGAAAACAAAAATTACGCATTTTCTGCGCAGTTCTTCCAAATGTTTCTCTAGTCGTTACGGGACCCAACACAAAACAAAAACCGGGTTGGCAGTTTTTATGTCGGGTCCCGCAGTGAACAACTAATTGCCCCCCCCCCCAAATGCGACGGTAGGGGTGGCGCATTTTGAGCTTTCGATTAGTTTTTGTTAAGGGAGGGATTCGTCCCAAACCTTTGATACACGGCCTTCCCACCCCCCCCCCCCCTCTTAACGTTTGAAGAAACTCCAGCTGCCAAAAATGTAGGTTGCTTGGTCCCGTCACGAATATCGTTGGCAATCAATACAAATAATTGCGGACTACACGGTTTTCGGCAAGTCACCAGCGCTTATCATGGCGGGACTCTTTGTCTAAGTGCTGAAAACGGGGCGGATTTTTGGCAAAATCCCATTTCTGTTTTTGAAGTGTCCCCAGTTTCCAAATGGAAAGGCCGTGCGAAAAGTGAAGTTGGCACCACTGACTTGGCTTCATTTACTTTTGATTTTTCGAAATAATTTTGCCTTGGTTGTGGTATCTATTATTGTAAATGGGTACTATTTATCCAACTTTTAGGGAAATTCTGGTTTCGAGCCTAGGATGGATGTCTCTTTCGAAGAAGGGAAATTGTTCTCCAATGTAGCTATTAAAAAGGTTATTTTTGCGTTTATCCACTAATTCACGTTTTTTAAGGAAATATTCGATCCCGAAGAGACGCAGCGGACACAGGAGAAGAGCGTAAAGTCAAACAGGAGGCGTAAAATCAAACAGGAGGTGAGACATCTTCAAAAAATGCTGAAGGAGTTTTCGATTTCCATAAATTGTGCCCCATGTATTTATTTTAGCCGGGCTACACCGTCGTTGTGAAGAAAGAGGCAGAAAACGGAGAGATGTGGGAGAATGAAGAGAAGGCCACGGGAGAAGAGCCAGAATCTGAGAGGAAGATGGTGAGACGTTTTACTATTTCCTACAGGGGTGGTAAAATTCCAGGACCGGCCCTGGACCCTGGACACTTTGGCGCGAAATACGATTTTTCGAAATTTCTATTTGCAGCATAAAAATGTATAATTTTTATGTATTATCTTCCTATCTCTAACGATTTTTTGAGGCAAACTAGAATTATCGACGATTAAAATACCATATTTACATACCAAAAAAGTTGAGCTAAATTTTATTGTTATTTGTTTGTTGAGTCTTTTGACTGCCCGGCAATTATGTATTGATGTGGTACAATAATAAAATGGAAAAACCTGAATCAACTGCATAATGGAGAAAACCCGAAAATGTTTTCGAAATTAAAATTTTGTAATCTCACGCGTCCAAGAGTGGGTCATACTTTGTAATTGTAAACTTTTTATATTAAGACTGGATGTCGGCTGTTCAAAAAGTATCAATACCCCGAAAATCGACCAATTTTCAAAAATGTCAAGCGATATTACAGTATTCTTCAAAATAATACCAAGAGAGGGGGTGTATTGGAACACAATTACAACCAAATCACCCACCATAGTTCTCAAATGACGGGCCGGCCCGCGGGCCAAGACGGGCCGGGCCGAGAAAAGTGTCGGCCCGGTTTGTAGTAAACTTGTCTTTAGCAAAAATAAAGTGTCCCGACCGAGATCGAACCTTGGTCGTGTGGGTGACAGTTTGACTGGGTGGTCCGAGTGGACGGGCCGGGCCGAGGATTTTTTTCAAGTAGGCCCGGCCCACCCCTACTTTTCGAAAATAGATAGAAAATCATGTGACCTTTTCAGAGGCTTCGTCGCAGTCGAAGGCACCAGCCTCGTGAAGAAGCTGCGTATGGTCAGGGTGACGAAGACGAAATGGACCAGACAGTGGGCGATGCTGTGGTTAGTTTTTGGGATTCGCGTGGTACCTTTTCTGTTTTAGGACGGTGAAAATGAGGCGAAGAGGTGTCCTGTCGATGGATGTACCGAGGAGTTCAGCTCGTGCGAGGAATTGGCGAAACATATGAGGACGCACCCGAAGCCCCTGATTTGCGAAGTCTGCAAGAGTTCCTGGAAGTGGGGTTCGGTGCTATGTGGGTTGGGGGGGTCAAAATTAAAAAAATTCCTGGGGCCGTATTTTTCAACAGAAACTTGCCCAAATAGGTTTTCGAGTACGGAGAATTCGAAAATACACGTTTTAAATTTTTTAAATTTCAATATTCAAATTTTGAATTTCAAAAATTTTTTTTTCACGTTTTCCTCTTTGCATTTTTTTTAATTTTAACGTTTTTGGTTTTCCCCCTTCTCCTTGTTTTTTGTGTCATGCCCTCTTTTTTCATTGATACTTTTTTTTCAATTTTCATTGTCTTTTAATTTCAAATGTATATTCACCGAAAAGCGACTGCAGCAAAACAATTCAAGCCTTGCAGTACCATCATGGTGGTACTACCATATTCGCAAGGATGGATCAAATCAACCATTCACGAACGACAACGACGGAAAGAAGAAGCTATTAGGAAGGAGCCACAAACTACGAAGAATAAAAAAACACAGAAGGAAACGAATTCTGACGGAAAATATCCCCATTGCAATAATCGTTGCGATCTTCTTCAAAGGAATGTTAGGTTTAGGTAAGTGAGCATTTTGGGCTTAACAGAATTTAGAAAGCGTGCCGAAGGCGCATCCATAGTACCTTTTCGTGGCGAGACCTAAATCCCAAAAACCGTCTGTCAGCAACCGAAAACGGTTAAATCTGCTTGTATCAGCTGCTATTTTGATTTCATTTTAACTTTTTTTTTACTAAAAGCATTAAAGGAACATTTACAGGCTACCGTAAGAATGGCAGCACAAGCGAAGCTCCTCGAACTGCGTGAATTTAACCTCACTACTGTCTGGCCCAGGCTCGCCATGAAGACCAAAGACGAATTCGACGATTACCTAGCTGATCTCGGTCTCCTCTGGAAGAATCGTCCCTGTCCGAACTGCGGAGAGCCGCGTGCAGTTACTCACCAGGTAATTTTCTGTTCAAATTTTCGGTAATTTTCTGTCCGAACTCTGAAAGAAGTCTTTCACTCCGACAGACAGCCTCACGCTCTTGTCTGTGTCTCTTTCTTGAGGGCAAAAAGGTTATCGATTTTGGCAGTTACCATAATTACCCAAACACTTCTTATCGTTAGCTATTTTAAGATGTGTGTTAAAGAAGGTGGATCTAAACTTTGGAAAGAAGAAGCACTATACTTTGGAAAGAAGAATCACTATCAAGTTTGACCACCACAGCAAATGGAAATGCATCGTCACAGTTCGAAACTCAGCGAAAAACCAAGCTCATCAACCGTGAAACATACATAACATTTGCCGTTTCAGAATGTTAACGGAGAGCCCGGAAGAAAGAAGTTCGAATGCTACCGTGCCCAGTGTCGCTTCCCCGGCTCTAACAGAAAGACCGGATTCCTTAAAGACACCTTCTTCGAACAGTGTCATGCGGATCGCAAGAAGGTCTTCCTCGTCTCCTACCTCTTCATCAACGGCATGGGAACCGTCGACGACATGGCTCGCTCCTGCGAGATGGATCCATCGACCGTTGTACAATGGACAACCTGGTTCCGAGACGTCCTCGTCGAGTACTACGCCAACAACAACGTTCGCATGGGAGGACCGAACACCATCGTGCAGATCGATGAGACCAACATTGTGAGGAGGAAGTATAACAGAGGTCGAATCGTGAGGAGAGACTGGCTTATCGGAGGTGTGCAGGATGGCACTCGTCTCGTCTTCTGTGAAATCACCGACACGAGGGACTCAGCTACTCTCGACAGAATCATCCAAAAATACGTGGCTCCGGGAGGAACCATTCACACTGACCTCTGGCGCGGGTACAATAACCTCTCCAACCTCGGCTACAACCACCAGGTTGTCAACCACTCCCAGCATTTTGTCAACCCGGCGACGGGTGTCCACACCCAGAGGATTGAGAGTTTGTGGAGCCAGCTAAAACAGAAGATCAAGCCGAAGAATGGACTGAAAGGCGAGCTCTGGGATGATCATTTCGCGGAGGCCTTATGGAAATGGGAGAAGAACGAGGAGGATCTCTTCTACGAGTTCTGGTGCGCCGTTGTCAAGAAATACCCCCTTGTCTGAATATTCTAGGTATTCTGTTTTTGTTGATGTTTTGTTCCGTTACTGTTACCCTGTTGTTATACATAGTTCGACTAATGAACATACTGACAGATCTCACATCTCGCAAGATATATTTTTAAAGGTTGTTAAACGGAGTTTGAAAGGAAAAATAAAATGTTTAAAAACAACACGAGGGGGAAACATGGAACGTAAAAAACGTGGGGAAAACAAAAATTATTTTTTGAAATTCAAAATTTGAATATTGAAATTTAAAAAATTTAAAACGTGTATTTTCGAATTCTCCGTACTCGAAAACCTATTTGGGCAAGTTTCTGTTGAAAAATACGGCCCCAGGAATTTTTTTAATTTTGACCCCCCCAACCCACATAGCACCGTGGGGTTCTACTCTTCGTGCTCACTACAGAACCCACTCTGGAAGAGATAAACCGTACGAATGTGACATCTGTGACAAGAAGTTCACTCGGTTGCAGAAACTGAACTCACACATGTGTAGTCACACGGGAGAGCGTCCTTTCAAGTGCAAAGTCTGTGGATTCGCCACAACGGACCAGACGACATTGTTACGACACAGCCGCATTCATACGGGTGAGAAGCCGTATTCGTGCGCTGTCTGCGAGAAACGCTTCACCCAGTTCAGCCACTTATCCTCACACATGCACACTCATAATGAAGATCGCCCGTTCGTATGTGATATCTGCGGATACAAGACAGCTTGGAGCAACAATCTGAAGAGCCACAAACGAACCCACACCGGCCAGAAGCCGTATTCCTGCACCACATGTGGATACAAAGCAGGGCTGTTCCATCATTTGACCCGCCACATGAAGAGACACACAGGAGAAAAGCCTTTTACATGCACGACGTGTGGATTCAAGACTGCACATTCATCGTCCTTGCGTGGACATAAGACTACTTTCTCCCACTGATCTCCTCCAATTCTCATTCTTTGTCATGTTGTTTTATGGTTTCCTGACATGTTTTCATTGTTCATAAACCGAAGCAAACGAGTGTTTTCTGACATCTTCACTGGCATCTCCACCTTTTACCTGTTCTCAAACCTTACACATACGCCTATTCGGTGCATAGCTGGACGTGAGGTTCTTGTGGTACCTATGTAAGTCGGCGTTTCGTTGAAAATAGTAACCAAAAATTAATGGGGGCTTACGTTTCGTCCGAGGCACCAATAGGGGGACTTACGGATTGAACCCTCTAAACGCTCCTTGTCCAGCCATGATTCGGTGGGCGGAGTTTTACCAATTCTGTGTATATTTTAGAGAAATTCTGGGTTCGATTCGAGGATGGACTCCGAGGAGGAGAAGTTATTCTCAAATGTGGCTATAAAAGAGGTTAAATTCTGTTTTTCATCCTATTTTATTGTATCTTAGGAGCAGATTTTCGATCCCGAAGAGGATCAGATGCAGCTGGCAGTGGGAAATGGCGAAAAGCCGTTTATCAAAGAGGAGGTGAGGAGTTTTTAACAATTATCAAAAGGGTTTTTTTTATATTTTAGAGAATTTAAACAACATTGAAATAAAAATTTCAGGCGGTCTATACTTTTGTGGTGAAGAGAGAAGTGGGCGATGGAGAGATTTTGGAGAATGGAGGCTCTGCTTCGAGAGGGGAGGAAGAATTTCATGGAAACCGGGTAAGAAATTGGAAAAGATTGTTTGTCTTTATTTCGTTTTGATTATTTTGTATAATTTTCGGGTTTCAGACGAATGATCAGGAATCGATTTTCGAAGAAGAGAAGCTGTTCTCCGATGTAAAGGTAATTAAAGTGGTTACCACTAATTCATTGATTTCCAGGAGGAAATAATCGATTTCGAAGAGGATATGACGCAGGCGACAAAGGGAAATGGAGAAATGACGTCAGTGAAGGAGGAGGTGGGGTATTTTCTTAATTTTACGGAAGAAATTTCTGTTTTGCGAAGTATTTAACACTGAATTGTGATTTTCAGGCTCTCGATGTGAAAGAAGAAGTTGATGGAGAGATGTGGGCGAATGGAAACGGCTTCGCGGGAGGGGAACCAGAATTTGGCGGGAACCTGGTAAGAAATCGTTTGGGCCAAGGATAGCAAATGGCCGGGCCGGCCCGCTATCCAAAAATGTCGGCATAAAAATGCAAAGAGACCGCCACTTTGACCAACCAGCCGGCGGTCTGGTCAGCATTGGACGGCCTTTTTGGCATTTGCCTCGCCAGAAAATTGTTACAACTGACCAAGGGTGGCTGATCAGCGGGCCGGGCAGTGAATTTTTGGGGAGAGGGCCGGCCCTGCCCGTAGCCATCCTTGCAGATAACTAAAGGGGCTCAAGTTGTTTCCAAAGCATCATTGGGGGGGGGGGCTAACGCATCGAGCCCCCCTTACGCTCTCTGTCCAACTATGATCATGCGACCTTTTTAGAGCACGCGTCGCAGTGGAAAGCACCCGGCTCTCGATGAAGCTGTGCGTGGTCAGAATGATAAAGTGGACCAGACAATGGACGATATTGTGGTTAGTTTTTGGAATTCACATAGCACAGTTTCTGTTTCAGGACGGTGGAAATGAGGAAAAGAGGTGTCCTGTCGATGGATGTACCGAGAAGTTCAGCTCGTGCGAGGAATTGGCGAAACACATGAGGACGCACCCGAGGCCTATGATTTGTGGAGTGTGCAAGCTTCCCTGGAAGTGGGGTTCTTCTCTTCGTGAACACTACGTGACCCACACCAATGAAAAACCCTTCAAGTGCGATGTTTGCAACAAAAGATTCGCTCAGAAAGGCAGTCTCCGCTGCCATCAACGAATCCACACCGGAGAGCTGCCTTACGCTTGTGGCATCTGTGATTACAAGACATCCGACAACTCGGCTCTGAAGAAACACAGCCGCATCCACACCGGGGAGAGACCTTACTCCTGCACCATCTGCCAGAAGCTGTTCATTCACTCGTCCCCATTCACCGTGCACATGCGTAGTCATACCGGAGAACGTCCCTACGAGTGTGACTTTTGTGATTACAAAGCAACCACGAACAATCTTCTGAAGAAGCACAAAAGGAGCCACACTGGTGAAAAACCGTATTCCTGCTCCACCTGTGGATTCAAGACGGCATGGAGCGCCGCCTTGTACACCCACAAGAAGGGTCACTCCCACTGATTTCCTTCAATTTATTATATTGTTATGTTACTCTTACTTTGATGTATTTTTATTGTTGTTTCGTTGTTTATAAAATGAAGCGGATGTCTTTTTGTGTTTTTGTGGAACAGGTAACTTCAGAAGCGGGATTTTGCAAACCCTTCCCCGTTTTCAGCATTTTGGACAACGAGCCCCGCCATGTTAAATGCCGAAAACTGCGTATTCAACCCATTCGAGAGTTTTGGCTCTCGTGGTGCAAGGTTAAGAAAAAGCTATAAAAACGCCAACTTTTGAAAAATAAAAGCAACATTTCGCGTTTTCGTTGCTTTTTTCCTCGCGTCTTTTCGTTTTCGCTGAATTTTCGTTTTCGCTGGAAAAAACTTTATTTCGCTGAATTCACTGACAATGGTTGTTCGTTTTTCTTCCCTCCCGCGTAGCATTCAAGTAGAAGTGGCGGAAAAGGTTTGATTTTCTTTTTTTTTCTAGTAAACCCAAATTTTTAGATGAATTGCAAAGATTTCATTAAATTTGAAAGTAGTTCTTGTAATTCATCGTATGTTGCCAATTTAATCGGTCACGGTGTATTCTACGAGAGTTAGAGTGGTGGTATTCAAGTCACCCAACTTCCCAACGAACAGGTGGGTTACATTGCTTCCATGTACATATGTGTTAGAAATTACAATTTTGAAACCTATTCGATTAATCCCGAAATGCCATTAAAAGTCACTGTTTAGGAACTGGATTTAAGCTATTCAAAGTACTTCAGTGCTAATAAATATCTTTTTCATTTGCCGGAAAATTCCAAAATTCGCTTAAGAGCGAGACATCTTCGTTTGAAGGTCAGTATACCCTATAGTTAATTGTTTTGCAGTTTGCGTTAACGGAATTTCAAATCTCAACGTGGAATCCAAAGTTATTTCAGACCGTTCTCACCGAAGCCCTTTGCCAGAAACTTCTAAAGAAAATCAAACTGTTTAATTTCTCTGTCGTAAAAATTGAATTTGCCCTTGAGTTAATTAAATGTAATGCGGATAGTTTCAATCAACTACTAACGGTAACAGCTTTTTTCAATACAAAAACAAATCAATTTTTTAGGATTTAAAAGTGACTAAAGTCACAGAAACATTAGAGGACCAAAAAATGGTTTTACCCTTGGAATACATAAAAGCTCCAATTTTTAAGCAGGTAGTATTTTTAGGAAAACACCTGATGATCCATTTTTCAGATGCAAGACATTATGTTGGAAAGTCCTGTTACCGACGAAATTCTGCTTTCATTGAAGGCGGATGAACTTTTCCTTTATCAAACTAAGATTACACCCTCAGGAATGAACGAATTTCTGACAGTAGGACAAAAGATTTTGTTACAAGAAATTAAACTTTAATTTAGGAATGGATAAATGGAACACGTGAAATCAAACTTGGGTCTATCAACGGTGTGACTTCTAATAACACACAACAAGACCTCTTGGCTGGATTTGACTATATTGAGAGAAATGATCTTTACTTGAAATCATTCGATATCGTGAGAAGCGATGGAGCTGTTTGTGAACTAACTCTGAAGGAAGACGAAGATGCAGATTATGACTTTAGGGTTAAACAGTAATATGTTGCATGTTATCCCATATAATAAAACGCTACCGTGTTTGTCTGTGTGTGTATTGTATCAGCGTAGGTCCACGCGTTCATTTCCCCAGCGAGGGAGGGTGAGTTCGGCCGTAGGCCGAGTTTCACGTGCTTCACGGCATTTTCACGAGTAATTGATGGCCGATGAATCTGCGGCCGCAGACCAGGAGGGTGAGCGCCGTAGGCGCGTTTACCCTCCTGGTTTCTCTATAAAACCTTTAATATATATCTGTGTGCGAGTGTGTGTGTGCGTGTGCGTGTGTGTGTGTCTGATGCACCGCCTTTCAACTCGGTTACACGAGTGGCTTAAATACAGAACTGGAATTTTGCTAAATTCCGCCCCGTTCGCAGCATGTAGACAAAGAGTCCCGCCACGATAAATTCGGAACAACTTGAATTCAACCCATTCGATAGTTTTGGCCATTCGCCAATGCTGTCGTGTCCAGGGCGGTTTTTTGGCAGTTGGAGTTCCTTCACACGTTTGATTAGTGAAAATGTTTGCGTTTTGGCGAGTACATATACTCTTCGCCAATCTTACTTCTGCCAAAATGGGGCCACGCCCTCTTTTGTAGCCGAATATTATGATGTAGTAATGGGAAAATTGAATTTCAACATCAGAATATTCTCACTCATTTCCAAAAAATCGCCGAAGTAGGATTGGCTGGCACTGTATTTCACTTCTCTCTCTCTCTCTCTCTCTCTCTCTCTCTCTCTCTCTCTATTGGTAATATCACGTCCAAAGTTCATTAGCATTCCTCATTCCCAAACGTGGGTACCTTCTTCATTAGCATTCTCGGTGCCAAAACTCTCCCCAGTTTTCACGGATCGGTCATTTCTAGCGTGCTGCTCTCAAGGTTGGTCTCTCTTTCCCTATCTTCCTTCGTCTCTGTCTCTATTTCCGTCCCTGTCTCTTTCTCCGTCTGTATATATATATTTCTCTGTATCTGTATCTCTCTCTATTTGTCTGTATCTCTGATCTAACTTTTTTCAGTCATGCTAGTCCCTCTCTTTCTCCTCCTCGTCTGCGTCTCTAACACTATTGGTAAACCTCCAGAGACAACAGCTCCTTTAAATTGTAATTTTTCCTTAAAACCAAGAGATTTCAACATTTCAGGCACTAATTTGTCTTCCGTGAATCCAGTCGCACAAATTCTCAAGAAATGCCTAAATTCCCCAACCCTCGAAGGCAAATCTACCTTTTCCTTGGATCTCTCTTCTTTGAAAACTGAGGAAATTAATCAATTTTTAGCAAACAAAATAAGCATTGGCTTTAATGTTCAAGTGAATTCCTCCAAACTAACCACAATCTCAGCCCCTCTTCTGAAAACTATGCCAACCAGTTGGTTCTAACTTTGTAATTTTAAAACTGAGTTCTAGGTGCCACTTTTTCTATCGTAAGTAACAAACAATTGACCTCGATTTCGTTTCCTAAACTGACAAACGCTGGCGGATTAATAATAAAATTAAACAATTTATTAAAAACTATGGAAATGCCAAATCTTGTGGATACAGTCTCCCTTGAAATTCAATACAACCATGCTTTACTGAAAATGGAGCTACCTGAAATGAAAAGTTGCCGAAACTTATATATCAATCAAAACTACGGTGTGCTCACCATTAACTTGCCAAAGGCGAGTAAAATCAAAGGTGCGTTAATTTCTTTCCGTTACCTAGTGAGGTGTCCAAACATTGCCTTTTGTGGTAATTACACCCCCAAAAAGTATACGGAAACTTTTATTTTAACATTTTAGAAAACTTGAGTGAGTTTATGGTGTTTTCACATAATTCATGCGGTAGACACAGCTCGCCAAAAGAGGGATGCAATGGCGCGCACAGAGCTAGCTGCTTTTCGCTGCGAGACCCAACGCATAATTTGAATGGAACTGGCCAATTAAAAGTGCTCCTTGCCTGGAATTTCTAGGCATTTTAAAAAAGTTTTGTGTTAATAAATAGATAGAGTACACATGCCCCCTTTTGCGTGAGTTTTTTCAAGGGATAAAAATGTTCACAAGCCTAGAAACGCGGTTTTTTTGTGTTTTTCTTCCATTTTCTTATATACAAGTATAAGTGCCAGAACTCTGAGGGTTCCTTCATTAAGCATCATATATTTCGTGGTGGGACCAATTCCGTACGCGTGCGTGTTGCGTCAGCAGCACGCTGGATTTTTGATTTTTCATCGTTGCAGTCAAAAATTCATTAGCATACAACACAGAGAGAACAATTTCCCCAACATCCCCGCAAACGTTTTTCAAAATTGAATTTTTCCAGGCCTTTAGAGGGTTACCATTGGAAATGCATTTTGTCTTGATACGTGTTTTTGCTCTTTTTCAGAAAAATGTCCGAACAGTGAAGCTTTGAAATATACATAAATTGTGATTTATTCAAATACCAAAACTTGCCATTTTCTAATTGTTCATTTGAATACCCATGTGTTTCAAAGCTGTTCTATTTGAAAAGGAAATTTTTCTGAAAAAGAACAAAAACACGTATCATGACAAAATGTATTTCCAATGGTAACCCCCTAAAGGCCTGGAAAAATTCAATTTTGAAAAACGTTTGCGGGGATGTTGGGGAAATTGTTCTCTCTTTGTTGTATGCTAATGAATTTTTGACTTCAGCGATGAAATCTGTTTGTAATATCACAAACGGCCCTGTACCAAAAATCCAGCGTGCTGCTGACGCAACACGCACGCGTATGGAATGGGTCCCGCCACGAAATATATGATGCTCAATGAAGGAATCCTTAGATCGTGGCAGGACCCATTCCGCACGCGTGTGTGTTGCGTCAGCGCCCGCCGGATTCGTTTTCAAAAACTGCTTTCACATAGTTTTTTATCGTATCATTTTCTCTTCAGAAGCACAAATTACCAGCAATAAGGTCTTACAAAAAGTTCAGCTTGGCGAGATTGCTCCTGGAATCACGAGTTGGTCCTCTTTCTACGTGTCTAATAATGTTTTCAGAGTTAACTGTTTATTATAATACAAAGTTAGAGAAATTTAAAGTCACTGGACGGTTGAATAATGCCTGGTTCGAGGGAAACAATGTTATAAATAAAGAGTCCTATGATAACCTAAAAAAGATTTGTCAGAAAGGATGCAACAGAATCTATTACGCAGGTGAGATCAACTTTTATAAATAATTGTAAAAAAAATAATTTCTTCAGATTGCTATTTCCGTCATACTCTTACGGACCTATCGGAATTAGATGAATGTCAAAGGATTACACAGAATCTCATTTTGGAAAATGGCATACGTGGAAAAATCAAAACAACTGCAAAAATTTCACGGATTTCTATAGATCTCATTATAAGAAATTCGAACCTCACTGTGAAAGATATCCAATTTCTGGATGGAGTTACGGTTTCTGGCACAACAGGTAAGCTATTCAAATTTCCCAAATTTTAGCTATATTTAGAAATTTTTGGAAATCCCTTGATGTGTGGAGAAGAGGCCGCTTTGAGAAAAATGTTCAGAAATACGAAAAAGACGCTAAGTATCAAGGTTGACGATTGTCCAACAACTAATCCTCCAATTGTGGTTACGACTACAGTAGCTACGACGAAAACAACAACGACTACAGTACCCACAACTACAAAAACTACCACTACTACAGTACCACCTACTACAACCACTACGACGACTACAAAAGCTACTACAGTACCTACAACTACTTCTTCGACTACAATGAAAACCACAACAACGACTGTGAAAACCACAACTACCACAGTGCCTGAAACGACGACGGCTGAGGCTACAAAAGTTCAAACTACAATACCAACAACTACAAGAGTTACCACAACGAAGACCACTACAAGTGAGTAATTGAAGCAATTTTTGTTTGTAATTCGCGCGCACAATCACAACTTGCCGCCATATTTTCAACTGAAACTTTCCGTCTCTCTTTCTCAAATATTAGAAAACTTTTTTTAAAGTTGTTCTTTACATTTTAGTAGCTGTATACATGAATGAAATGAAATGAAAGAATCACAGCAATTATTTCATATCGTGAAAAATCCTATTTTTCGGGAACGACGCCAAGGTAATTTTCAACAGTCTATATCCCCGCAAAGAAATTTTCCTAGCTTTTGAAAGAAAATTTGCTACAGACGCAGAGAAAAGCGGCTTTTAATAGCCAATGCTCGTTTGGGGCGCACGGCTATGAAATGGCGATTTTCTTTCACGACACAGCTCGCCGGAGTGGGCGCTTTCAATGTGTCCGGTGTTTAACAAAGTCTGTGGAAAATTCTGTGCGCCGTTTGCATGCCGTTCTCCGCATACTTGTTTGCAACGTGCGCACAGAATTTTCATCATCAATTATTTGAATTTTGGCCCAACGGTTCGGGACCCAACGCCTTCGCTACGAGACCCGCCTTCTCAGAAGCACAAATTTTTCCCGACTAGTTCTCCGCCATTTTTAGACGAAAATTATCTTTGAAAACATGAACAAGTAGCTAATAAATTGCCTCCGAAAGTTCAATATATCAGCTATTGCCTCGACTTTAAAACACAGAAAAATACGCACTATGCGCAAATCGCTAGAGTCGGAAAACTTCAATTGCTGTCCGATGTTTAGCAGTCGGTCATTTTCAAGCGCCCACGGTTTCCGTTGGGCGGCGAGCTGTGATGGCATTGTTCCAAGATTTCAAAAAATGTTCCAATCGTGATATTTAAAAACGGTCCTTTAAGGAAAAGTGCCGCTCTCGACGCATTGTGTTAAATCAGCCGCTTTTATAGTTTATTCCAGCTACAACTATGGAACCGACAACTAAGACCACAACTGCTAAAGAAGAGCCTCCCACGACCAAGCCTATTTCATCTACGAAGCCTAAAACCACGGCAAAGGCCACAAATGGAGGCGCCAGAGTGACCACCTCCACAAAAACTACAACCCCTTCTCATGAGATGACTGAGGAACCGGAAGATCTTTTCGAACCCGCGGCGCCGCCTCGACCGAGGATAAGGAAAGCGGATCGGGTAACAATCGGTGTTGGTCTGCTTCTCCTTCTGAGTGTAATGTAGATTCTGGTCACATAAATAAATTTCGAAGAAAGCATACAAAGGTTCGGACTTTTCACCCCCGGCGAGTTATGAAGAGTTTAGAGTTCTCTTTCCTCTCTATCTTTCTCTAAATGGATATTTATTACAGTAAAATGGGTAAAACTTGTCAAAATGGGAAATCACAGATCACAGTTAGTGTAGGAGTTAGCAGGGATGCAGTGTGGCGCCCTGCGACTTGGCCATTTCCTCGTAGCGTGCGATGAAACCGAGCGACTTGAACGAGAGGCCTGAAAGGGAGATTTTGCCGTGGACTGCCTTTCATTTATAAAATTTTGCCATACAATATCCAAAACCAAGAGTCTACCCACCTAGAGAAGCTCGCTGGTAGATAGAAGTGACGTAGGGCGAGGTCCAGTGGAGAAGACAGCGGTAGATGTAGAGGTAGTGGAGAGGGGAGGAGATGGCCTGCGCCCTCTGCATGCGGACGAAGAGGGACGAGAGAAGGACGGTGTGGTCGTCGAGAGGAGTTCCTGAAACAGGGGAGTTAACTTGGAAATGAGAGCTGAAAGGAGAGAAAGAAAGAAAACTGACCACGGAGGAAATGCATAAGGGCGGTCTCAATGGCGACCAAGGTGCCGCTCTTCGAGCAGCCATCGAGGCAGTGGACGACCGTCGGGTGCGAGGAGAGGCGAGCTCTGAAAATGAGAATTAATTATTTCGAAGTAATGGCTGCGAAACTGGACATAGTTGTTGCCAAGACTGCTCTTCCTTGAAAGGCGGCGGCTCCCCGGGGTTGTCAACGGGCCGGCCCGTGAAAACAGGATTTTCGGGTCTAACTTTGCTCAAACTCATTTTTTTGGTTCTGAAAAAGAGTACGAAAGATAAACCAATTGCGCGCGATTTGATGTTTTCAAACTTGAAAATACTTAGGATCTCCTGTTTGTTTGAAAGCATCGAACTACGTTCAAACGGCTTATTTTTCATTTTTTTTTGTTCAGAACCAAAAAAGTTGAGTTTGAGCAAAGTTAGACCTGTTTTCACGGGCCGGCCCGTTGAGAACCCCGCCGCTCCCAAATTTTTCACGGTCCGGCCAAGGTCAGACCAATTTCAAACTAAAAATCACAATGAAAAAAATTTTTTCGCGCCGGCCCGTTCTGAAAATTTCCTCGGCCCGGCCCAAATTTTGCCATACTTGTCGACAATCTAAGCAGCGCAGAGCGTACTTCGATAAACTGCCCCGTAACCTGTTACAAATTACCACCCAAATAGACAAAAATAGGTCAAACTGGTTCCTGAGCCCGTGGTTCGACTCACCCTCCACCGGCCTTTTTTCTTATAAAAAGAGGATGGCAGTCTACCCCAAATTTCATCTGTCATAAACCAGAATACCGCAAAAACTGACACTCTGAGAACTCGGAAGGGCCAGTGAACGTCGCCCATGAACTGCCAATCGAACTGCCAGTGCTCCAGCAGGAAGTTTTCTCCCCCGTCCTTGCTCAGCTCCTGAAAATCACTGATTAAAGGGAAATCCATGAAAGTATCCCAAAAGAAAGCAAAGAAAACAAACCAGATGCGTAATGGTGAATACGGGGTCGGTGAAGGCGTCGATGCGGATGTTCCTCACAGTCAGATCGCCGAAGCGGCGCGAAGAGCCCTCGGAAGTCGGCCAGTAGAAGGGACAGAGGCCGGCCAGACGGGACTGATCCAGGGGACCGAGGGAGGCGGGGTCCACTGCGCCGGAGAGCATCACGATCAGACGACTCTTCTCCTGGTATATCTAGAAATTAAAGGGTTAGATAGGAAGAAAAAGCGGAGTTCGATGGAGAGAAAGAGAAACCCACCATTCTCCAAAAGTCGTACTGGGTGGACTGCATCGGCGACTGGGTGAGGATGAACGTGTTGAGAAGCGGCCCTCCGCGCACGTAGTTGGCGTGGATGAAGTCGGGCGTGCCACTGAAAACGAAGAAATGAGGAATATTTTTAGAGCCGTAAACAACTCTACTCTTGAAAGAATTCCTTCCATACTTGGCCAACTTCCGCGAGCCGCGGTTGCGGGGGGGCCGCAATTTGTCTTTTACGCGATTTTTTGATAAGGGAGGGGCCTGTAGTAAATAATTTAAAAGCTTTTCTAACAAAAGGGGCTGTCGTAAAATAGACCCATGCGGTACGTTGACGAGTGTGATCCCTTCCCCCACACAGACCACTTTTGGATTAGAGCAGCCAAAAAATACATGAACTGTGAGGTCCATTTTGCGCGACCTCCACATTACGCAAGTTCCCCGACTAAGAAATTCACCTCGACGCCCCACATCCAAGTGTGATCCCATCCCCCACAAAGTTTCCATCGATTGCGAGTCAAACTGTGCCAATAAATGTTTTAGCCCACGGCTCGCCGCCCAATGTACTGGGTGGACTTTGCCGTGGACACTGTTAAGCCGTGGACGCATTAAAAATGACCGGTTGCTAAACATCGGGCAGCCACTGAAATTTTCCGACATTTTTCAGTGCTTTAAACTCGAATAAATAGCTGATATCTCAAATTCTCAAAATTCATCCTGTGAAAAGAAATACAAATAAAACTTCATATCTTACTGGAGAAACTTGTGTGCCAGTCAGGACAATTGCCTCCGTAAATTCTTTTTATTAGCTACTTTTTCATGTTTTTTTAAAGAAAATATTCGTCTAAAAGTGGCAGACAACTAGAGCCGACAAAAATTTCTGCTTCTGGGAAGTCTCGTTGCGAAGGCGTTAACAGTTAAATACCGGGCGCACTGAAAACGCCCGGGTGGGCTTGGCGAGCTGTGAGGTATCCAAAATAAATTAGCGTACGTACTACATGTCGTCGGAATCCGAGTCGGCCGTCTGTTCGCTGTTCGTGAACATCGCTCCCACGACTTCTCTCCGGGGCAGGCGACCGTCGATTCCGTCTTCGAGGCGGACACGGGAGGAATCCAGGCACGGAATCGCTAAAAATTGAAAATATAACGAACATTTCAACAGCAAACACACAAGAATAGGTGAAACTCACTTTTGCTGCGCGCCTTGGCCAGGTAGTTGGCGTTGAAGGCGCTCTTGGCGATCTCGTCGGCGGCCAATTCGTTCATTGTCAGCTGCGTCAGACGGTGGTACTCGCTCATAAACTCCTTAATTACCCCCAATTAGTCATTAAAGATAAATAAACGAACCGCCAGATGGCAGCTGAACTTTCCGGGTTCGACGAGGAACGACCAGCGCATTCGTTGCGTCATCTGCTGGACGAATTGGGCGATTCGGGCGGCCACCTGGGTAGAGGTCTCGGTGGTTTGGTAGTACCAGTTGCACAGCGGGTCGCACTAAAATAAGAATAGATCGAATAAATGTGGGAATTTATTGGAATAAACCTCAGACAAATAGTTTACTTTAGATAATCCACCGAATGAATCAAACCGAACGAAAGCAAATTTCTAGAGTTTCCATAATAAATTCGAATAACTTCGCGGCGGGACAAAGCCTGTACGTTCTAGAAGCGGAACCGAGCGGCCTTAGGTTCCCACAAACGGCATATGTCTCCTGGAAGCTTTCAGGCGGGCGCCGGCGCGCCCCAAAGCGGCGCCAAGCGGCCTGAGGTACCCACCAGCGGCACTGAACCACCTAAAGATTCCATAAGCGGATCCAAGCGACCAAATGTTTGCAGACGCGGCTTATGGTACGTCATATTTCTCGGAATAAAAGCTGAATTAGCTTACTTTAAAGTTGCCCCAGGGCATTTAGTATTTGAGTTGCCCGCTTTTGGCAACCAAATCCTACTTGGGCCGCTTTTGGGAGCCTTAGGCCGCTCAGAGCTGTTTCTGCGATGCCTTAGGCCGCTCGCTTCATTACTGACAGCCAGATCAATAAAACGGAAAGGAAATTTCGGCTCAGCCTTCTATCTCCTCGCAGGGTTTACTGATACCCGGCTGTCACTAAGTATAACTTGGAATTTGGCGCATAGAAAAACATCGATCGTGACTTTTGGTTGACGGGGTAGCGCGCGCCCAGCCAAAATTGTTCTTGGGGGACTAGCGCCTCATTTGCTTAATGTGGGGGTCGCGCAAAACGAACCCCCACAGGTATCTCTTACATGTATGGCCCAGATATAAACAAAAATAATCACAGCAACATAAACATTTCGCAAATTTACCTGTTTCAGCTGCGCAAATTCCTTGGTGGCGGCTCTGAGAATCGACGAGCAGTCGGCTACCGAAGGGAAGAGACGATCTTGCATCCACTGAGCCACCTGGCGTCTGAAAATCCCATTTTTAGTTTTTAATAATTGTAATACATTAAATTTTAAAAAAAGAACTAACCCGTATTTGAGTTCCAGCAGATTTTCGTCGGTGGCTGCGTTGGAGCGCAGCAGGGCCATGTCGATGAGGCTGAGGCGCGTCTCCTCCGAGCACAGGATGCCGTCCAGCTAAATTAAATAAAATTTCAGCCAAAAATCAATAAAATCCCACCTTGAATAGCTTCTGAGCGATGAAAACCTTGAGTTCCTCCGTCTGATGTTCCTGCAGGCGCTGGAGAAGCGATTTGTCCTCGTAGAACTGCCAAATGCGAGCGAAGAGGCCGCGTTTCGACGATTCCTAAGAATTGAAATAGATTCCGAAAGCAGAAATAACAAACATGCTCCTCGTCGTAGCCCAGCTTGTGGCCTTTAGTCGCGAAAAACGAGTCATCCACCACTGCGTCCTAAAGACGTGGAATTAAAAGGGAAAATTCACCAAAAATTACCGCAAATTCCACGCTGTTCAGCTCCGAAATCGCGTCCTCCGCCTTGCCGCCCATCGTGGAGCCTAAAATATGGAATAATAAAGAGGAAAAAACAATAAAATACAAGAAAAACAGAGAACAAATACGGGATCCAATGCCGGGATTGAATCGACAGCAGTTCGGAACGAGAACCCGACATCAAAAATATTTTTGCGACAGCGAAACATCAATTGCAACAAAAAGTTTTCAATATTCTCGGTAATAAGTGATTTTACAATACGCCGATATTAGTTTCCAGCGATTTCTAGAACCAAATTCGTCAGAAATAGGTTTTCTATGAACAAAAAGCGAAATATGACACACACAATGCTTTCATCCAGAATTTGTCGAAAATGACCGACAACAGTTGGAAAAAGACATTTCTTCATCGCATTCTAGAAGCGCTGACATTGACGCCAACGGGACGGTGAGAAGAGCAAACTACAAACTGCCAACGCCTTATTACCGCACATTCTGCGTTAAAATAACTTGCCATCCCTCCCTACGAGACTGGGCAATTTGGGCTGGGGTCGGGGACAAAAAAAGCGGAATTGTTATCCTTAGTTTCATTGTTTAAACTGTTTTTTAAACTTTTTTTTAAAACCGTGAATAACAAAAATCCAAAATTTTGAAGAGAGGATTGCGTGATCATTGCAAAAGATACGCGCTATCCCTACACAACAAGCCGCCGAAACCAAACGGCCGGCAGTTTAAAGGACTGTCTGGACAGTTTCAATTAAAACTTTCCGTCTCTTTTACGAATACTAGAAAACTTTTTTCAGCTTGTTCTTCACATTTTAATAGCTGTATACATGGAGAATTCACAGCAATTATTTCATACCATGAAAGTTTCTAATTATCGAGAACGACGCAAAGGTAGTTTTCCATGGTCTATATCTCCGTGGAGAAATTTTTCTAGCAACTGAAAGAATTGCTATGAAATATACGCCCACTAATCAATTTTTTAAAACCATTAACGATTTTTTTCACCTAAAATCCGACGAGAAAGAGAGACGGAAAGTTTACTGTCCGGCCATGTCCACTAAAAACTGTGTGGGTCCCGCAACGATTTTGGGAAATCTGCTGCGTGTTAGTTGCAAACTTAAAGGTTTTTGAGTGATCGTTGCGAGATTCTTATTACACAAAGTACGATTAGAGCGAGGTTGTCGTTTGGCAGGCTTCCAAGAATTTGAAAAATATTCCGTCCGGGATATCCTCAGTCAGTCCTTTAAGGAAAAACCGCTCTCGGCGCGTTGTGCCTACAGTACATTAGGTTATTCACTGCGGAACCCAACACAACAACTGCCGGCCGACAAGTGTTTTAGCGTTGTGTCCCGCAACGACTTATTGTAAACTTGAGCTAGAACCGCGCAGAAAAGGCGTAATATTTATTTTCATTTTTCCTTTTGGGGATGTGTTTCGTACCCTGGCGAATTTCCCCCTTCTTTAAAAAAAATTCTTTGTCTCTCTCTCTCTGTAACTGTAAACCAAATGTATGTTTTGTACACTTTGTGAAATTCAACTTCATTCTCTTTCATTAAAGCCGTCTGCTGTGTATGTACACGAAAATCTCCCTCCACCAGTGGTGGAGTCAGTCACACGACGAAAGTCTTCTTTTTGTCCTTGATTCCTCCCGTCGATTGTCGTCTGCTCTCCCTGCTCAACGGATTTACCGACAATTCTTCCGTCTGTGCCCTTAGATTTACTTGCGATCCCTGAAATTGTAATTTTCTGTTGTTTCAAACAAATTCAAGCAATTTAAACTGTCAAACTGACTAAATTGCTATTAATCTGCTGCATATAGTCGTCTTGAATATCGTCATCGTCGTCCATTGTGGGGAAGTGACCCGTTGTGTTCATTTCTCGCAGTTTTCTATCTAGGAGGTCACTGAACAGAGAGTAGAGTCCTTCGATGTTCTGGCCAGAAGCCAGGAACTGAAATAATCGATTAATAAAAGCTTCGGAAAGCACCATTTCTATAGGTAATGCCAAAAATACTTCCGACTAACGTGCCGATGTTTTGATGTTGTACCAACAGTAATGCGTGCAATATAGGATACTCAGACCGGGTACGCAGCCAAAGCGGCCGAAGTCGTTTTGGCTAGAATTATACGTGTTTTGCGATCCTCTCTCTCTCTTTATCTCTCTTGCTGACTTTCTATCTTTCCCTTGAATCTTTCTGTCTATTTCGCATTCTCTTTTTCTGTTTTTTTGAGGTCCGGAATGTATATTCGCCGCCAGCCAGCATATTTCGCAAAAAAAAAAACCCGCTTTTTCTCTGCGTCTCGGCCTGTTGCACACTATAGTCCATTTCCAATAAAGAGTCGGCGACTTTCCACTGACCATGATTTCTACTCGTATTTAACCAGTGACGATTTGAAACATTGAAGTGAATCGAACTTTAACAAGCGAAACAGCACAGTACAATTGGAGTGCGCAGACAATTAAGAAATCGCGACGGGACCAAATGTACCTAGTCCTTTAAAAAATCCTGTTTTCCTTGACTCTTTTTTGGAAACGCACTATATTTCCGTCTGCGTATCGCCCGAATCCTTTTTGGCAAGATGCCGATTTGGCGACAGCTATACGTTTTGTTTATCGAAAAGCGAAAGTGAACGAGAGAGAGAGACAGAGAAAGAGTGAGTGAGATAGATATTTTCCGAAAAACGGAACATGATTTGGCCAATTCTTAAAGGACTGCGGGCATTGCATCCCACCGCGAAAAGCACCGCAATTTGTTGAGTGTCCGCGCACTCCTCTTTTTCAATGCTCTTTCGATTGATTCACTCCAACAATGTTTCAAATCGTGGGTGATTAAATACCAGTGGAAATCAAGATCTGTGGAATGTTGGCGTCTTTTCATTGGAAACAGACTAGAGAGAGAGAGAGAGAGAGAGAGAGAGAGAGAGAGAGAGAGAGAGAGAGAGAGAGAGAGAGAGAGAGAGAGAGAGAGAGAGAGGGGGGGGGGAATGGATTTTGCTCAAACTTGGCCACAATGCGTAATTAAGTAAGCTAAAAACACTATTTTGGAACTTTAATGCCGAGTTTGAGCGTAATCCATTTTTGAATCCCAAAGTAAATAAAACTCACCCTCTCCAGCTGTCTATCTCTAGGAGTAACCGTAATCTGGTTGTCCGTAATTCCTTCTTTTTCGTAAGCTCCATTGTCATACTCTTTCTTTCCATAACCAATAGCAGGACTGAAAAATACTATTCTTTTGATTTTCTTGTCATTTTTTCTCATTTTTTCGTAATGCAAAGTCGTTATGTTTCGGAAATTGTGACATTTCACTCCTTAAAACCGACCCTTTAAGCTGAGCGATCTTCTTGTGCTCCGGCTTCTTTTGATCTTTCGTCATATTCATCGCATCCTCCAGAGTGATTTTCGCATAAGCTCTTACGATGGTCGAAGCGTCGAAGTCACTTCGGTGCTCATTTCTTAGCAGAACAGGGCGAAGCACCTTAGCGTTGAAGCGTTCAAAGCTAAAAGATCAGATTGCCGATTTGAAGCTATGGAAGTGTACTTATCACGGAAGGAATAGTGACCCTGTTGCCCAGCAATATCTTCAAGGCCGGACATCATGTAGTCAAGGTACT
Source organism: Oscheius myriophilus (assembly GCA_964057215.1). Taxonomy (NCBI): domain Eukaryota; kingdom Metazoa; phylum Nematoda; class Chromadorea; order Rhabditida; family Rhabditidae; genus Oscheius; species Oscheius myriophilus. Next base: position 3,224,837 of record OZ059905.1, read on the forward strand.
GAAAGGGTAATGTTGCAAAATGATTCATTTCGAAGCTTCGACAATTGCGTTTCCAGGGTGTTTTTTGCGATTCAGCGTATTCAACGGATGGACCGGGATTGAACCCGTGGCTGCGCGCGTGCGAGACGCAAATGCTAAACGCTACGCCACAGAGAACAGTCAGTGTGGCGCGGCTCGCACCCTAATGATGATAGTACGCTATTCTATATTGAAACATTTCATGCCCGAATCGTTTGAAAGCCGTCTTTCAAAATTTGCAGGTTTTTCACAAAAAGGCTTATGACAATAAAAAACCTTATTACCTTGTTGTAAACGGATTCAGTCATCGTCGCTGGCCTGTGTTCCTTAGTTTCTACGTTCAAGTATTGAACAAGGGGGCGAATGGTTACTCCCTGAAAGGAATGATGTGCGTATGAATGTGTGTATGTGTGTGTGTGTGTGTGTGTGCGTGTGTGCGCGTGTGTGCGTTTGTGCGTGCGTGTGTGTGCGTGAGTGTGTGAGTGTGTGTGTGTGTACACTAACTCACTTGCAAGAACACAGTGAAGAAGATAACGACAATAGTAGTGGTGATGAACATGTCCTTAGCAGCAATTGAGGCGGGCATGGACACTGCCAGACCGAAAGCGATGGCTCCTCTCAATCCACCATAGGAAAGAACAAACTGGTCGACTTTTGTGAATTTCTTGTGGCGGAATTTGTTCAAAACCCAGCATTGTACAACGACACCTGAAAGAAAATATAAAAATTTACGCACGCACACATACACACATGCACGCACGCGTACGCACACGCACGCGTATGCACACTCACACACTCACACACTCACACACTTCCTGGACTTACCAATGGTCCTCCAAAGGAGACAAAAAACGACCGTTGAAACCACAAACCAGGTGTCCCAATAGTGGGCGGAGCTTATTGTCGAAAGACCCAAGAACCTAAAATAAAATTCAACTCTTATTTTTTTCAATAACCAACATGAAAATGACAGTTTCGGATGATTGAGCAAGCATTTTTGTGAAATATTTAACTGAATGGGCGGCCGCCGTGCTGATGTTTCCCTTCACGTACTGCTTCATTACCATTCCACAGACGGCGATTCTGAAAATGCTTTTTGAATTCATATCACATGAAAATAAACAAAAAAAACTCACGCAATAATAGAAGAAAGTGATGTCATCTCAGCAGTCAAGTAAGCCATGTAGGGTAGAACAAAAATGAAAACGGGGGCCAATATGCGCACAGAAGCTGTATACCTGAAACTCTAGAATTGTGAAAAATGGTTGCTTAGAACCGAGTCGCATAATATACTTTATTTTTTAATTTCAAACCTTATGGTCCTTAAAGGGAACATCAGGGAGGTTTTCCACTAACATTCAAATCATATGCTAATGAGGACTTGGTAAGCATTCTGTGAACAACCGTTTCCTGGAGCGGTGTTGGAAAATAACATTTCCATTGGAATTGTGGAATTAGAATACGGTTCATTTCCGTTATGAAAAGGCCCCTGATGGTCGCTTTAAGGGAACGGTAAGGTCATATTCTCGTATCTCGTTTCAAACTAAAAATGGACCAAATTCAGTAAAACCCTTCGGAAAGTGAATGATAATTTACCCCAGAAACCCATATGGCCTTAAGGTTCCCTGAAGGTATTAAGGCTTCAAAATTCTAAATGAAGTGTGTTTTGCAAAGTTTAGGGCAAATCCATTTCCAAATGGCTTGAAAATTATAAATATTGCGTCCTAAAATGTCAGCGGCGCTTTTTGCGCCTCAATTGCTTCATTTCTTTTATTGGTATTTTTCTAGTTTCTTTGTAAAACTCACTTTGTCACCAAAGCCGTAGCCAAGGCGAAAACGATTCCAATAGCACACCCTCCCAAGGCGACGACGAAGAATGAAAGACCTGCCGCTCCGTAGTCGACAGGAGTCAAATTTTCTGCTCCAATGATTGTGAAAGCCTTGAACATTTGGTAGAGAACCACTGTGACTCCGTCGTTGAACAAGGCTTCTCCGAAAACATTGACGAACAGGAACTCATTCACGTGAATTTCTTCGAAGACGGCGATCACGGCCACCTGAAAAGTCACGGTTTCTAAATGTAACTCTTTGAAAATCATTATTTTTAAGCAATTTTCATTGAAAAACATAGTTCAAATTGTGCAAAACATATTGCGTTAAGTAGAATTCGAACTACCCCATATTAATTTTGTAATATTTTCATGGCCGAGTGGCTATGAGGTCGGACTGGCAATCCCAAGTTATAGTCTGTGTCCAAATAACAACTGCCCCTTTGGCACCTTAAAGGATAATAGGTATCTGGTCCAGCCGCGATTCGAGTAGATCAGAAGGGGCGCCAATTGCGGACGCGCAAGGGAGTGCGCTTTCTTAGGAGAGCGCAGAGAAACCAGACAAAATAGCGTCTGAGCAATGTTTCTTTTTGTACGAAATTACAGGAAGGCCATTTGTTGTTCGGACACAGACTATACCCTAGTTCGATCCCGCGCTGACAAAACTTTTTTTGCCTTTTCTGTCCCGGCAGATATGTTGGTTCCGGCGGATATCTAAAATGGGTAGTAGTTTATCGAAAAGCCAAAAGTTTATTTTTGAAGTCCAAAATAGGAGTTGGGGGATCATTCAGGGCACGGTGGGAAGCGCGAGCGTTGGAAACACAAACCAACGTTTCCCAACGCACCGACCGATTTTTCGATAGGCTCACACGCACGGCGGGGACAGAATCCACAAAAGACGAAGCCAGATTAAAGGTTAGTTATGACGTCACTATCCTGAAAATTGTGAAAAACAAAGCAAAAGTTTGTCTGTTGATTCGGGCCAAAGTGGGTCCCGAAGGGAAGATATAGTCTGTGTCCGAACAACAAATGGCCTTCCTGAAATTTCGTACAAAAAGAAACATTGCTCAGACGCTATTTTGTCTGGTTTCTCTGCGTTCTCCTAAGAAAGCGCACTCCCTTGCGGGTCCGCAATTGGCGCCCTTTCTGATCTACTCGAATCGCGGCGGGACCAGATATCTATAATCCTTTAAGGTGCCAAAGGGACAGTTGTTATTTGGACACAGACTACGCAGGTTAGTGACGTCATTTGATACCTTCAGCCGGGCTCGCAGTCACCGACCATAAAATATATATCATTGTAAATAACCACCCCTAAGGCCGCCGCCGATGCCGTACGGGTGTGAGTCGCAGGGGTCAGCTCGTATAATGGAGCCGTTCAATTGCAGCTACCAACTCGAAAAAAAGGCCAACCTTTATTTATGAATCTTGGTGTAGAGCGCAGCCGAGAAAACTGTCGGCCCGTTTCGACCCGGTTTGTAAACTTGTCAAACAAAAATTTTTGAAAATCGGCATTTTAGCTTACGTTAAAATTTTAAACTTCCACAAACTCTTTTATAAAACTTATATTACGTTATTAAACTAATTCCAAGCTAGCAAAAATAAAGTGTCCGGACCGGGATCGAACCTTGGTCGATTGGGTGTCAGTATGACCAGGAAGTCCGAGTTGACGGGCCGAGGAGTTTCGCCAATCGGCCCGGACCGTGAGAACTATACCCCGCGCCCACCTGCGAATCTAATTAGCTCGAGAGTGTGCGAAAAATGGAGACGCAGGCATTTTTTCCAGCCGCTTGCAGCGACCGCTATTAAAAGGTAAATGGGCGAGGGGTATATGGGTTTGAGCTTGCAGGCACCGTCAAGGGCCATTCGAATATAGCTTTCGCCAAAGCGGCACCCTGCCAAAAACGGCCTTAATGCAGCATTCTTGCGATGTGCAGGCGAAAACAGTGTGCCGCTAGCCGAGGCGCAGAGAAAAAGCGGTTTTTTTTGCCGAATATGCTCCTTTGCCAACGGCTATAGAAATAATTTCTTTTAGGACGTTTTTGGATCAAAAAGAGACGTTATTCATAATCCCTGACACGTGAGGACACCTTGTTTTTTTCCCAATCACATCCCGATCCGAGAACGATCACATTATCCGATTCGCGTCATGGAACCGAAGCATGAAAAATGCCCGGTCGTTGACCAGTGGTTACGATTCTGGTCAAAAGTTTTATAGGTTTAATATACACTGAAAGAGCTTCTCAAAATGTGCCAATGTTTTAGTGTTGTAGTTATGGCTAGTCTTTTGCTTGAGTTTACGTTGAATACTCAGTCAACGATATCAGTCAAAAAGACGGGAATAGTTTTTTTTTAGAAGAACTCACCGGATCGACGGCCGAAATAAGAGCGGAGAAGACGAAAATCTCAAACACTGAGAAACCCATGGTGAACACGTCAAAGTAGGAGAGTAACAACAAAGAACCGCCTGAAACCATTTTCAGCTAAAATTTATTTGAAATTGAAAGTTACCAATGGCCATAGTGTTCCAAATAGTTCCCACAACAGAGAAGAGAAGAACTGAGTCAATATTCTCAAAAAGTGCCCTGTTCGGCATGAAGTACCCTGAAAAGTTGTTGTTTTAGGACTGCCGTGTTTAATCGAGATGACGGCTTTTGCGACCTTAAAAATCGCGGCATAAAGCGGCCTGAGGTCGCTTTCCGTGACCTTTGTTGGGCTCGAAACATAATAAAAACTAATTGATTCAACAGGTTTGGGAAATTACATTTTCAAAATTATTCGGGTTTTTTTATTACTCACCGGCATCGAAGATGATCGGTGGAAGCAAGTAGAGGAAGAAAGCATGAGAGTCTAACGAGAAGTTGAAGTTGGCTCCGGACTGGCGTAAAACGGCACCCAAGACCTGAAAAATGACGATTTTAGCGGTTAAGATTTGAAGTTACCAAGCCAATAACGATTAGAAGAGAGGAGTCGGGAAAGACGTTGGCTAGCGGTTTGTAGACATTGAACACTGAAAGATGTGAAATCATTGTTTTCTACAAGAAATGAGGAATTTTCTGCTGGTTGCATTATTGACATAAAATAAGCATATTATTTTGCGTGAATCTGACTCAAACTCTGGGGAGTGGGTCCCTCATTTCTCGTCCTTGCTTCGAGTGCGGCGGTCAGATGGCGGAGGAGCAGGAAAAGTCTCAAAAGTCTCAGCGAGTGGTTATGAAGGACGATGAGGAGGGAGAACAGCTGCAGCAGTGCTCCGACAGGGAGTGGGAGAACAGCGAGGGAGCCTACTCGGCCGACCTCCTCAACGTCAAGAAGAAACCGGTGGGTCTCTGTCTCTGTCTCTTTGTCTCTTTGTTTCTTTGTCTCTCTGTCTCTTTGTTTCTTTGTCTCTCTGTCTCTCTGTCTCTCTGTCTCTCTGTCTCTCTATCTCTCTGTCTCTCTGTCTCTCTGTCTCTCTGTCTCTCTGTCTGTCTGTCTCTCTGTCTCTCTGTCTCTCTGTCTCTCTGTCTCTCTGTCTCTCTGTCTCTCTGTCTCTCTGTCTCTCTGTCTCTCTGTCGCTCTGTCTCTATGTCTCTTTGTCTCTCTGTCTCTCTGTCTCTATCTCTAAATCCCTATTTCCAGAACCGCGTGACTGTCTTCGCCGCTCCCGAGAAGACTGTCGACTCCACCGGAAAGTCCATCCGCCAGATGCCCACCGTGGTTCAAGTACCTGCCCCCGTGGACCCCGTGGACAAACGTCTCTGCGGTCTGGCCAAACTGGTGACCGGAGTGGCCAAGATGCTTCTGGAGGATGACAAGGACGTCGAGGTTACCGTGTCCCTTAAGATCGACAGAACGAAGAAATCTTTCGAGGAAAAGAAAAAGTAGTCAAATGATTGTATGCAAATCTTTACATAAATTTATGTAACTCTTGCGTTTTCCATGTTTCATAATTTCAAGCGAACTCACAAATCTTTGCCAGAGCGGCAACTAACAGCCAGAGGGAGATCATGTACGGCGTTTCGATCGAGTCCCATCTTATGTTAACTACCTGAATTCGAAATTGTGATCTTAAAAGAAAGCAAAAATAATTAACCTGAAATCCATTGAGTGTCTCGTTGTGCTGCTCCGACGCGAGGATGACAAGCGGCAGCGCCGAGAGCAGCACCCACCGGGCGTCCATCTGAAAACGTAAACTTTCAGAAGTTCTTCTCAAACGGAAATAAAGAGAAAAAGAGATGGAGATAAAATACCCCCAAGAAATATATTGAAGTCCACTTTTCTTTTTGGGAATAGGAATTGAGATGTTGTAAGCAGCATGCATTAGCATACGACTCAGACCGGCGCCGTTTGCCAAAATCGAAATACCAAAGGGAAATTTTAAAAATACCGTCACATTCGAAGGCCCTTTAGAAAAGATGCCATGAAATTTTTTTGCTCAACCAGGATGTCAAAGCAATGCACACGGCAAGGAGTAAATGTTGAAAAATGGTAAAACGCCGCCGCTTAAATATCTACAACTAAGGGAGCCGCCGATATGATACGGGTGCGAGTTGCAGGGGCCATCTCGTTTAAAACAGCCAGTTAGTAACTGCGTTCAGAATCGACTTTTTCAACTTCTGAAAACAGGATTTTAATGAGATTTTAAATTTTTGGAAAAAAAAACAATGCATTTTTGGTTTGAAAGGGACATGCAAAAAGTGATGGAACGCAGGGTCGGAAACCCCACAATCATTCTTTCAAGAAGTTTTTTGGGGATGACAATCTACACTGCGGGAAAAAGTTAGACCCATTTTTTTATTGTTCTAAAAATCATTTGAGGGTTTCAAGAGTGAAATCGGCTAACTCATTCGATTGGAAAGTTGTTGCAAGAGGAAATTCATAAGCATACGACCCCAACAAGCGCTTTTTTCCAAAGTCCATAAAATCGGGATCCGAATGGGAATTTTTTCTTTTGAACACATTACCGACACGATTTGAAAGCCATTGAAAAGCTGTCTTGGGAAATGTTTTGGTTGGCGTTTCGAAATTTTCCCTCTTGGAGCAGTCATGCTTTGAAAAAAGAGAATTCACTCTAGGTATACTGTGTTTCGATGGGTAAGGATTTGGACCAAATATTAAAGGATGGTACATTTGGTCCTGGAACTTGTTATTTCTTTGGAAACAGACTATACTCAAAATAAAAAAAATACATTTACCAACTTTTTTAGCAGAATTACCAACAAGCTGTTTACCAACAAGAAAAGTGATCCCACACTTATTTCCAGGGTTTTACAGGGTGTTAGAGTAAGAGAGTGTGAGACAGAGAGACAGAGAGATTAAAGGGAGAGAGATTTTTTTTCAGGAAATTTAAGAATTGGATAAAAGCAATATGAAAGTATTTCTTCGAGCAAATCAATCTCCCTTTGTTGTCACTCGTGTGAAAAGACTGAATTCGTCGCTGAAATCGGTGGGATTCAGCTGCGGGCACGCGAGCTCCCACGCATCAGGCGATTCCGTTTTGGGATTCAACGTTTTCCAAAAGAGTTAAAAACTTGTGATCGAAATATTACTTAAATATTAAAAAACCACGGAGAAAAACACGCGTGTCTGCTTTGGGAAGAATGCGGGTGAAGGTCGCCATGGCTGGCAGAGGAGGCAATGGACCGAGGGGTGGAGGCACCGGGAGGCACAGGAATCCTCCGGATCTTGGGAATGGGATGTTTAGGATGAAGAAAAAGACTTTCCCAATAGAACTATAGATCTTAAAAATAATGGAAAAACAAGAGGAAGTTGTTTCGTGCCCGAGGGTCGTTGAAATGAATTATCGAATGCTTCGATTGGGCTAAGACCTTTTCGAAAACCTTCCTGTGGTCTAAAAACGGTATGCTGAGACCAAGCATGGCAAAATTTGGGGCCGGGCCGAGAAAATTTGAAAACCGGGCCGGCTTGGGCCGGCCCGAAAATTTTTTTTTCGTTTTCTTTGATTTTTACATTGAAAAAAGGCATAAATTTTCGGTTGAGTCGGGCCGGCCCGGGCCGGGCCAGGCCAAGTCGGGCCGGGCCTTGAAAAATTTTGGAGCGGGCCGGCTTGCCTATCACTATAAAATGGTTTTTGAAATCCTAAAATATAGACGTTAATTTTTTTTAAATTAAAAATCCACTGGATTGGGCAAAAAAAAGATTAAAAATAACCCAAAAAATTTGGATTTTTTCAGGTCCTACGTTTTAATATGTCTTTCACAGGTTACCTGCATATTATTTGTAAACCGGGAATTTCTAGGTTAATTTTTCAGGAATCAGCACTGAAATGTTCGAACATCACACTTCTTACCAAACTTTGCTCGATTGCGCGCCAAACTGGGGTGGCAAATTTGAGATATTCCCCGGAATTGTATGAAAAAATCAATATAACGACATGAAAATCAAACGGAGAGCAGAATTGAAACCGTCACGGAGGGTCAGTAACAGGTACCAATAATCGAAAAGTCGGTTTGCGCCAAACCGATTATTCAAATGAAACAAACGAGCACTGTTTTTCGAAAATTGCGGCTTTGAAATAAATATTTGAGGCTATCGATTTTGCCATTTTGTTACTTTTCGCAGTTAAAGTTGCTAGAATTGATAGAGAGAGCCACAATTGAAATTTCAAAAACAAGATAACAATTGGAGGGCATTATAGTGTGTTTCCTAAAAACGGCACGAAGGATGGTACATTAGGTCCCGCCACGATTACATATTTGTCTGCGCACTCGTCTTTTACTCTGCTATTTCGCATATTTTATTTCTACTCACATCAATGTTTCAAATTGTCGGTGTTTAAAAAGGAGCAAAAACGACGACGGCTCAAAAGCAACCGACCTTTATTTGGAAACAGACTATAAGTTCATATTAGAGTAAGCGAGTAAGCACTTTGTGCGCTTTCCACATCAACAGCGCATTAATGGCACGTTAGCCTTCGAATTGGCATTGTTCCAGTTTTGCGAGAGCTAAAAAGTTAAATGAAGGAGTCGTATGAAAGAGAATTTCGAAAAACTGTGACGGAGGGTCAGTAACTGGTACAAATCCTCTTATGAGACACAGCCATATGGTGAAAAGTCGATCTGCGTTAATCGGATTATACAAATGAAACAAAAATGGACTTTGCTGTTACGCAGTGGCCTTTCGGTCACCGTAGAAAGTGGCTGTTTTTCCATCCGAAAACAAGTTCCTGGGTCTGTTAACCCCGAGTTTAATTTGGTCTTCAGAAGGCATTTTAAGGTGGCATTACAGCATGAGAGAAGAGAAAGGTCGAAGAGAGAGAGAGAGAGAGACAGAGAGACAGAGAGACAGAGAGACAGAGAGACAGAGAGACAGAGAGACAGAGAGACAGAGAGACAGGGAGACAGGGAGACAGAGAGACAGAGAGACAGAGAGACAGAGAGACAGGGAGACAGAGAGACAGAGAGACAGAGAGACAGATAGACAGAGAGACAGAGAGACAGAGAGACAGAGAGACAGGGAGACAGAGAGACAGAGAGACAGAGAGACAGAGAGACAGAGAGACAGAGAGACAGAGAGACAGAGAGACAGAGAGACAGAGAGACAGAGAGACAGGGAGACAGGGAGACAGAGAGACAGAGAGACAGAGAGACAGAGAGACAGAGAGACAGGGAGACAGAGAGACAGAGAGACAGAGAGACAGATAGACAGAGAGACAGAGAGACAGAGAGACAGGGAGACAGGGAGACAGAGAGACAGAGATACACAGAGACAGAGAGACAGAGGCAGAGATTGCAAAAAAAAATGCAAATTGGGCGAATTCTTGGAAAAGGGCAATACGGGTACATAGCCGAAGGGAAAGTGACACGACATAGGTCTCTTCGGGTTGATCAATCTCTTGAAATGGCGATTCGGGAACACAAATGGTTTCGGGTGGAAAAGGGAGATTATGTTGATGTGGCGACTATTGAAAAACTGGGAATATTTAGTGGAAGGGGCATTATTGATCAAATTGAATCAATAGCGAGCCCCTCAGGGCCCTAGCTTCCAAGCAGTTCGCGGCAGGACCTGAGCCCACCAATCCTTCAGATTTTTCAAAAGCGATGCATCGACACCAGGGCTGGTAAATTTGAGGGCCGGCCCTGGCCCGGGCCGGCACGGGCCGGGCTCGGGCCGAGCCCGATTTTTAAGGCGAGGGCCGGCCCGGGCATTTAACAGAGTGCCGGCCCGGGCCGGGCCCAACTTTTCACAGAGCGGGCCGGCCCGGCCCGGCCCTTTGCCAGCCCTGATCGACACTAATAGGTTACAAGACCTGCAGGTTACAAAATTTAAAGAAAATGCAGTTATATTATGCGGGGTTACAACATTCGGTTACAACATTAAAACATTACTTAAAAGTACATAATAAAGTGCATAAAAATACATAAAAGACACGATGTCTCAGAGAAACGACAATGGGTAATTTACTGTTGGTCATAAAAATTTAATGTAGTCCCAACTCAAATTTTGTCTGGGCGGCTAGGGTCCACTAATAACAAAAACGATATAAATTCAATTATCGATTTTTGGATCGGAGTACTGTAATCGACCCCTGGGGTACTGTAACAACCCTCAAACTCAAGATTTTTCTATTTTAAAGGTATGAAAACGGTTCCAAACGATGCCCTGAAAAACTTTGTCATTTAGCGTCAACTGAGGATTTCAAATTTGAAAAGGAAAAATGTGTAACAAAATTTAGGTCTTTACGAAGTAATTAAAAAAGGAAAAAATATGCTTCAACAAGTTTTAGTTACAATTTTTAAAGTTATCACTGTGTTTCCAATTTTTGTTTTACAAAAAGTGTTTTAAAACAACGCTGAGCGTTGCGTTTTTCAAAAAGGGATTTGCCCAAAAAGTTGGATAACAGATCAAAACATTCAAAAAAGGGGTAAATGGTGAAAAGATCCCCCACAGAAAATTAACGAAGCGGGCCGGCCCGATTAGATGACGTCATTTCAGTCCTTGAAAGGGACAGTCAGACGGGTTTTACAACATTGGCTCAATTAGGAGACAAAAATTCGCTGATCATGAAAATGTATATGACTAGGGGTCGTAAATTTACCGTTTTCGAGAAAATACGCATAAAAGTCGGCAAAAACGGGTCTCCGTCTACAGATTTGTAGACGGGCAGTACGCCCTGCGTGTCCGTCATTTACAAGAAATGCTAATAAGCCGAATTTCATTATAATTGGCTGAGACAGCGCTGGAAAAGAGGAAGGTGCGAGACAATTTAGCATAGGTAATTCGCATAATTTCCGACCGTAGCCGATCGAAAGGGAAGTGAAAAGCCTCCTTACTGCCCCTTTAACCGGTACCTCATAGTATGCTTTGGCACGCGAGCATAAATTACTTGCCGCCGTGGGCCGGGCTGGCCCGCAGTTATGGATCGTCATTAGCATAATAGAATGATTACAGTTCAAAGTACAAAATACAAATCTCGTTTTGGCAGAAATAGATGGGACAGAAGACATAGCGTGACATCAGAAAGTGACGGCTATCACTCGACCACCGTCGCCATCCGGTGTTGCATCCAGCCGGCTGGCAGTTCACAGACTGGCAGGAACACGTTCCTTTCGCGCGCGCGCTCGCCTTCATTCGTTCTGTGCTTTCGTGTACACGATGGGGTCATACTCCGGGATTCATCTCATTTGCGCGCAAGAGAAAGTAGCGACAGCCGGCTGTCGCCAATTCCCAGCGAGAGTCAGCCGACTGTCGCCAATTTCACTTTGAAAAAGACTCTTGATAAGGAGGAGAGGGTGTCGACGGACAAACAAAGTGGAAGTGATACTGAAGTACTGATAAAAAAGTGTGAAATGACAACAAATAGCTTTTATTTGAATCGCTTTTGCGATTTGAAGGAGGATGGTCATACACGCACACGCACACGCACACGCACACGCACACGCACACGCACACGCACACGCACACGCACACGCACACGCACACGCACACGCACACGCACACGCACACGCACACGCACACGCACACGCACACGCACACGCACACGCACACGCACACGCACACGCACACGCACACGCACACGCACACGCACACGCACACGCACACGCACACGCACACGCACACGCACACGCACACGCACACGCACACGCACACGCACACGCACACGCACACGCACACGCACACGCACACGCACACGCACACGCACACGCACACGCACACGCACACGCACACGCACACGCACACGCACACGCACACGCACACGCACACGCACACGCACACGCACACGCACACGCACACGCACACGCACACGCACACGCACACGCACACGCACACGCACACGCACACGCACACGCACACGCACACGCACACGCACACGCACACGCACACGCACACGCATACGCACACGCATACGCACACGCACACGCACACGCACACGCACACGCACACGCACACGCACACGCACACGCACACGCACACGCACACGCACACGCACACGCACACGCACACGCACACGCACACGCACACGCACACGCACACGCACACGCACACGCACACGCACACGCACACGCACACGCACACGCACACGCACACGCACACGCACACGCACACGCACACGCACACGCACACGCACACGCACACGCACACGCACACGCACACGCACACGCACACGCACACGCACACGCACACGCATACGCACACGCATACGCACACGCACACGCACACGCACACGCACACGCACACGCACACGCACACGCACACGCACACGCACACGCACACGCACACGCACACGCACACGCATACGCACACGCATACGCACACGCATACGCACACGCATACGCACACGCATACGCACACGCATACGCACTCAGATTGACACACATACTGACTCAGATTGGCAGACATACACACATGTACACACGCATGCACATACACACACGCTCACACACGGAAATCAAAAAGTGCGGAAATTGTTGACGAAAAATCTTATTAAAACGTAACCTTATGGAAACGCGTACTTTTTCACACCTCCGTGCGAGAACACCCCGATTTCGTTGTTTACTTTCCGTTTTTGCCGAAGGGGACAATTTCACGGTCACCGGTGTGGGAACACGGTCACAAAGGACGCAGAAAATGAAAAAGTGCGAAGGAATGAGTTTGTCTTTGATCTAAGAGATACTATGGGGATAGTTTGTCTTAATGGGAAGGGGCTGTCAGGAACAGTTAGTGACAGATGACTGTCACGAAGAAACAGGATGTGTGGCACAGGGCGAGGATTTGTTTGGCAAGACCTCAAGGGATTAGAAGGAGACATGCAAACAAGGGAGGGGAGGGATCCTATAATGGAAGTAAGAGAGAGAGAGAGAGAGAGAGAGAGAGAGAGAGAGAGAGAGAGAGAAATGTAGTTTACCAGGAGTTCACGCGCACCTAACGGCGCGCGGAACTCCTGGTATGTGTGGGAATCGGCACAAAAGTAACTTTATTTCGAAATTTAACGCGCTCTGAGCGTTGTTAAGCGCAGAGCTACTGTTTACTCCGTTTCGATCCAAAGTTTTTCGAGAAATAGAGAAAGAGAGAGAGAGGGGGGGGGGGGGGGAGAGAGAAAGATCACTGAATGACCGAAGGCCGTGAATCTTTTAAACTGCAGGCCAATATTTGAGGCCGCAGGCCTTCTTACTGAACGACCGAAGGCCGTGAATCTTTACGGCCGCAGGTCGGCTTACTGAACGCCAAATGCGTGAGGCCAAATGCTGTGAACGTTTACCACTCCAGGCAGCCTATTTTAGCTCTATTTTGGAAAAAATGTTCCCCATGGCCGGATTGGGGGAAATGAAGGGGTGTACCTATTTGCTTATTACGTTGCGCTGCTAACAAAGTGACAACTACCAAATGTTTATAAGGATCGTACGATTGTCAAATGTTTTTTCGTTGGTTTCTCACTGTATGTCGACCTCTTCGTAGCCGTTTTCGTCTTTCTTACTCTCCTTCTTGTTCTTCTTCTTTCCACAGTTCTGCGTCGCGAGGACCAACAGCCACATCGAAAGCACGGAGTTCACCAAGAAGAGCATTTCGGTCGATGGAGGAGAGGAGGCGACCGTCCAAGAGGGGAGAGGGAGGCGAAGTGAAGGAGGAAGGGAAATGAGGAAATGTAACGGAACGTGAATTCACGTAACAGAAAACGTGTTGTCTTCCTGCGCCTCTCCTTCTTTGTTAGTTTTCGCTGCATGAGGCAGATTCCTTATGAATGCTGTCCAAAGACTGAATTTAAAAAAAATACTTTAACGTAGTGAGTGCATGGAATCGAAAACACCGCAATATTCGTGCAGAAATTTGAGATCCATAAAAACAAATTTTAGTTTGTGAGTTTGTGTTTGGTCCCGCAGCGGTTGTTTGAACTTGTAGATTGTAATCGCGTATAGAGCGCGTTTTTTTTTCTATTTTGGTTTTTTTTTTGCAATTTAGGCTCGTTGTTGTTATCTATTTGAACCCCTCTTTTCAGAAATTAGTAGTATAAATGCCGAAAAAGAAGGAAAGGATCCGTGTGAGAGAGGACTCGCCACCGCCGTCCGAATCGGAGTCAGGTAGGGGTTTTTAATAGCTTCCGGGAGCTTTCGCAACATTTCTTTTTATTATTTTTAAACCTAAATATCTACTAAAATGATCAAATTTTGGTTTTACAGCCGGATTCCGAAGCGATGAGGCTCCGCCGAAAGAGGAAGGGATTCCCCATCCCTGAAGCCGTCGCTCTTCTGGAGAGTTTTCTGAAGGAGGCTGGAGAGGTTTTTTTTTTTAAATTTGTAAATAAAATTGTCCATTTTCAGAAGATTGAAAAAAACTGAAAAACTCTACAGCAGAGGAAGGGCCCTGGCGAATGAAGAAATTGGAGTTCTGGACGGAAAGGTTCTGGGCATCGCGGCCATCAGAAGAAGCGTTGGAGAGAGGATTAAGAAGGTGGAGGAGGACTGCAGGAGAGAGATGGAGGAGATTTTGGAGGGAGGCGGAAAGGAGAACGAGAGGGATGAGAAAATGTGAGTTTTCAGCCATTTCCACTGTAAAATTATTGGGTAATGGTCAGATTTTACACTAAAAACCGCGTGGCAGCTAGCATTTTCATGACATTACTACTGTAGCTACCTTTTCTTTTATTCCACTGCCTCTAATTTTTCAAAAAATTTCTTTTTAGGTTGTCCTACCTCCTGACGATCCTTCCACCCTCCCGCAACACCTCTTCCCTCACCAATTTCCTGGTATTTCACTCATAATTTCCCGAAAAACTCATTTTCAGGAAAACAACGATTTCCGCTTCAAAATCGACTCCACCTTCGAAGGCCTCGCTCCCTTCGCCAAGTCATTCACCCAAGAGGAGGAAAATTCCGAATTTCGGGTAATTCATCCGATTTTAGGCTTGAATTGGGTGTTTTCAGGCGAAAGACGCTGAGTACCACGTTGCTGAAAACACCGTGTCACCAGCTTCAGAAGGAAATCAAATTCGATTGGAGAAACAGAAGGAAAATGTAACTTTTATTTAATTATAATGTTTGTTATGTAATTTCAGTCCGCCGTGACGACTCAGTCGAAGGTTCCGATGGGACAAGTGGAGCAGAAACAGCTGGAAAAAAGGCGTAGGCAGAACAAGACCAGTTATATAATTAGACCTTTAATTATGTTTGTATTTCTAAGACCTTAAGGTACTTAATACTTAATTATGACTTATTTCAGGACACTCTCCATTCCGAGATCAAGAATGAAATGAAAGAAGAGGCGGATGTGGAAATGGCCGAAGAGGGAGAAAATCCTGCGAAGGCTCACTCAGCTGGTTTTGACAAGGAGGCGAGTTTTCGCTTTTTTCTATCGAAAAATGGGGATTTTCAGGTTTCGACGATAAATAAGAGAAAGGAAAATTCGGGAAACGACGGAAGGAGGCCCCGGAGAAGACGCCGTGCCTTCAAAAGAACCGACTCTGGAAGTGGAAACGGTAATTTTTCTTTTTATTTTGAATAAATAGTTTATTTTCAGTCTGTTGGAAACACCGTGACTGCCCAACCGAAGGTGCGGAAGAGAAAAGTGGAAAAGACGCAGCTGAGAGTTGAGGTTGGTGACATAGGCCCGTTAACATATCTTTTGCACGTTTGCACTTTTTTCTTGCACTTTTCCCCTTACCGGTCGTTTTCTTGCACTTTTGCACTTTTTTATTGTTTTAGTATTTAGCATATGTGCAAATCCAGTCTGAATTTATTTAAATGAGGATAAAACAAGAGTAAAACCGGCATTAGAACGTGATTAGAAAAAATGGAAGAAGATGTGCTAAATTCTAAAACAAGAAAAAAAGTGCAAGAAACCGGTAAGGGGGAAAGTGCAAGAAAAAAGTGCAAAAGCTTAAGAAAAAAATGCAAAAGTGCAAAAGTGCAAAAGATATGTTAACGGGCCTTAGTTGCGTTTGTATTTGAATTGCTTAATTAAGGTTTACATATATAGTTTTATCGTTAATTTCAGGATAAGGGCGATTCCGATGTCAAGAAGGAGGTGAAAGAAGAGGTGGGGGATAAAATGGTCGAAGGAGTAGGAATTCCCGCGGACCAATCGGCCCCTCCCGAGGTTCCAGTTCATCAGGGCCCAATTCCCTCACTACTTCATCCAGCCTGTTGTCTTTGGGAGCCCAGTTACTACGGTATGTTTTTTGGTGGTTGATCAAACTAGACACTTGTTGACATTTAAAATACATTTTTAGCCTCAGAAGAGGAGGAGGCTTCAAGACACGGAAGAAGAAGCGTCTGACGATGGGGAGGACCGTCATTTCGGAGGATTGAGGGAGGATTCAGAAAAAGATTCGGAGGATTCCATCGTTATCCGAAAAGTCAGTGTCTACCGTAATCCTTCCGTTGTGGGACCTGTCCTTGAAACCCTCCCATTCATAAGATAAAGTTTTCTTTGTAGCCTCTAAAGAAAAGGAGCCGTCGCCTTTCTGCACAAGCCAAGGGATATCAGGAGAACATCAATGGAGATGAAGAGGACCCTCAGGGACACGAAGAGGTTCTAGTTTTTTTGTGGATTAAATGGATATTTTAGGAACAGGAAGAAGACGGAGACATAGATGAGGCAAATGAGGGACATAGAGGAGGAGCCGGAGACTTAAGGGAGAGATCCCCGGAGGATACGCCAATCGGTGCTTGGAAACAAGTAAGTGGGTAACCAATTCAGGGGCCTTCTACTTAAATTATCGTCAATAGTGAATTTTGTTTCAGAAGTCTCTCAGACGGAGCAGCCGTGCCGCCAAACAAGTGAAGTACGCGACGGAGAGGGAGAGCTCGGAGAGCGAAGAGTCTTCAGAAGAGGGCGGAGACAGTTCGGAGAGCGATGAGGAGGAGGTTGTGAAGAGAAAGGTATGGATTGTTTTCTGTGCCCAAATATGTCCCAACCATAGCTGGACGACGAGAGGTGCTTACGGCGGCACCTACGTATTTTGGCGTTTGATTGAAAATGACACCAAACCATTAACGGGGGCTCATTTATTAGGGGGTAGCGATAGGTTATCCCGTAAGCTATTTTTCAACAACGGGGCTCGTCCCGACCCAAGCGACGGAGCTGTGCCCTTGTATGGTCCGAAGCACCATTTGGGGGGCTTTCCGGTCGAACCCCTTTATCATCCCAATGGGTCCAACGCCTATCACAACCTTAGAAGTGTCACAGGAATAGGAAGCCGGAATTTACTTTTCAAAAAAAAAATCTTACAGAGAATGTATCACAATCGAAGGCAAGTGTCTCATGATGCTTCAGAAGCCGAGCAGGAAGACGAGGTTGTGAATAAGAAGGTAGGAGTTTATTTTCGGCTGACGGGTGTGAAGTGACCCTCGGCTGCATTTCCTTTAAAAAAATTTCCTTTTTCAGAGGATTCATTTCAGTCGAAGGCGTTCGGCTGGCCCCGGAAATGCGGATGGTGACGATGATCAAGATGAAGTGGATCAGACAAAGGACGATTTTATGGTCAGTTAGTTTTTCTTTTAATTTACTTGGTGCAACGTTTATTTCAGGAGAGTGGAAATGATGAGAAGAAGTGCCCCGTGGATGGATGTGCCGAGAAGCTCAATTCGTGTGAGGAATTGGCGGAACATATGAAGAATCACCCTAAGCCAATGATTTGTGGAGTGTGCAAGAGTTCCTGGCCGGAGGGCTCTCGGCTTCGAATTCACTACAGGTCCCATACGGGCGAAAAGCCCTTCGAGTGTGATGTTTGCAAGAAAAGTTTTCGCCGAGTAAGCCATCTCCACATTCATCAACGGCTTCACACTGGAGAGCGCCCTTACAAGTGTGACGAATGTGGATACAAGGCATCCAAACGCGACGCTTTGAATGTGCACAAACGAAAGCACACTGGGGAAAAACCATATTCCTGCTCCGGCTGCAAGAAGGA
The DNA here is from genome assembly GCA_964057215.1 of Oscheius myriophilus. Classification (NCBI taxonomy): domain Eukaryota; kingdom Metazoa; phylum Nematoda; class Chromadorea; order Rhabditida; family Rhabditidae; genus Oscheius; species Oscheius myriophilus. The sequence continues at coordinate 3,243,029 of OZ059905.1, forward strand.
ATTTGCTCAGTCATCCAGTTTGAAGCTGCATATGCGGATTCATACGGGGGAGCGTCCCTATGAATGCGACATGTGTGACTACAAGACATCTCGTACCTCCTATCTGAAGAACCACCAACTCACCCACACTGGAGAAAAGGCCTACGTCTGCACGACGTGTGGATACAAGGCATCCCGTTCCCACCATTTGTCCAGGCATCAGAAGCGCTTCTCCCACTGATTACCTGGACCCTTTTCTGTTTTGTCGTTTTTGTCATTTTGATACCTTGTTTCCCGATAATCCTGTTGTTTTTGTTGTTATGAAAGCAAATGGAACGTGTCGTTTTCTTGCAATTTTCGTGGTTTCTCCACTCTTTACCGGCCTTTTCAACTTCCGACCATACATGGACGCAAGATGTTTGCGGGAACTTGGTTTTTTGATGAGTGGGTGGTAGGGTGTAGTTGAAGTGGGAGGCTATCGAGGAACTCATCTCGAGGGAGATGACTTTGTGACACCCCCTCCCTTACCTGTAGCCCCACCCAAGCTGAAGGATTTTAAGGCACTTAACTCTAAATGTTATCTGGAAAGTAAAGGTTCTGTGTAACTTTTAGGGAATTTCTGGGTTTAAAAAGGGCCGGGCTGTGTCCGATTGTCGACTTGAAACCCATTCAATAAGGGACACACTGTAATTTTTAAGGAAGTTCTGGGTTCTATTCGAGGATGGATTTCGATGAGGAACGGTTATTCTCAAATGAAGCTGTAAAAAAGGTTAAATTCTTTTTCTTCATCCTATTTTATTGTATTTTAGGAGGAAATATTCGATGCCGAAGAGAATCAGATGCAGCTGACAATGGGAAATGGCAAAAAGCCGTCTGTCAAAGAGGAGGTGAGGAATTTGAACTAATTTTTATTTTTCAGGCGGTCTACACTGCCGTGGTGAAGAGAGAAGTGGGCGATGGAGAGATGTTGGAGAATGGGGGCTCTGCTTCGAGAGAGGAGCAAGAATTTCACGGAAACAGGGTAAGATATTGCGAAAGAAGGATTGTTTTTAGTTAGTTTTGATTATTTTGTATAATTTGCGGGTTTCAGACGAATGAGCAGAGAAATGAAGAAGATGAGGATGAAGCGGAGGTAGAACTGACCGAGGTTTTTTTTACTTTTTTCTTCCGATTTGAAATGTTTCAGAAACCATTGCGAAGGAGGCGCTGTCGAGTGGCCAAACCGAAGAAGTTCTACGGAGATTTTGTGGATTATGGAGAAGAAAGTCAAGAAAGTAGGAAAAATCAGCAGAAGAAGGGGAAAGGAAAGGTTGGTCATAGGATTTGGCGGTACCTCTGAAGTGTATTGAACTTACATGTACTGATTCCCTAATATATACATACATATACATACACACGGTTTATTCTCTAGGGATCTACCCTGAACCGCCAGAATGAATCACAGTTGTCGACTTCAATCCCACGAAGTTGACTTGGTTGTTCCCATACTCCTTTGATTCGGCTCCAAATGCCTCCTGACCAAGTTGCTGGTACAGCTCTCCTTGGGGAAAGCAGCTTCTTCTCATGGTCCTGGGACGATCGGGGAACTGTAGACGACTTCGGTGATCCATTTGGTTGGAGCTACGTTCCCTAACATATGTAGTTCAAAAACTTGCCAGTTCGCTGAAAAAGGTCATCTTAGACTGTGTGCGATTGTGTTGTGCACTAACTTCAAGATTCAACCAGTAGATCAAGATTTGAACGGTCTTAAAGGAACAGTAAGGCGGGTTTTACAACTTTGGCTAAATGAAGAGAGAAAAATTCGCTGATCATGAAAATTTATATGACTATGGGTCGCAAATTTACCGTTTTCTTGAAAATACACTCCAAAGTCGCTGAAAACGGCCGACCATCCGCAGATTGTGCGGATGGCCAGTACGCCCTGCGTGTCCGTCTTTTACAAAGCATGCTAATGTGAAGAACTCATTCTAATTGGATGACATAGCTCAGGAAACGAGGAGGGTGCTAGACAGTTTAGCATAGTTGATTCGCATATTTTCCGACCGTATCCCATCAAAACCAAATTGAAAACCCTCCTTACTGTCCCTTTAAGACGCAGTCTATCGAATAAGCGGTCCATTGCAGGCCACTGCCTTAGAAAATAGTCCTTGGCCTCTGTTTTGGCTCAATTTTGTTCTATAACCTTTCAATGGCTTCTAGACACCATTCCGAAACTTTTAGGTAGAAATCGACTTTTTTGACCTTTGTTGTCTTACATTTTACTTTGTTGCCAAAATGAAATCATGTGCTAATTGCGTAAATGTGCAAATCATGTTCTGTCGTCTAGTGATTAGCCTACGAAGTTCAATGTCAACAGAGGATCACTAGAACATTCTCATTGTATTGGCATTATTTCAATTTGGCGACAGCTAAACTTTAGGGCACTGTATTTTTTTCAAAATTGGTCAAATCTTTCTGAAGTGGTGTTTTCCCCAAGCATATAACGCGGATAACAACAGCGAAATTAATTTGTATTTTCGCTCAGAAGACCAAAAACATCGAAAAAGTGAATTTTTGTGTTTGCAACTGTAATTTTTCAAAGTTTCGTTGCCTGTGAAGACCGCAAAATCTAGTTCTCTCAGATGAATTTTGAATTTGTTTACGCACATTTTGCAATTTTGAAGTCCGAAAAACCATGAATATGTTAAATTTTCCAACCATTTGACTCTCCTTTCCTGTGCACAACAACTTTTAAAAAGGATATTTCTTTCACTGCATTGGCGCGAAAAACTGCAGTTTCAAACGCAAAAATTCACTTTTGTCAGTTTTGATCTATTCACGTTATATACATGAGAAATTATTTCACTTCAAACATTTTTGACCAATTTCGTGAAATTACAGTTCCCTACCGTAACCCAAGTCAAAAAATCGATTTTGACCGAAAAGTTTCGGAGTGAGGTAGTATACAAGTCATAGGAAAGCTATAGACCAAATTTGAGCCAAAACGGAGGCCATGAACTGTTTTCTAAGACAGTGTTTTCTTAAAGTGCAAAACCCTGAAACCTGATTAGCAGTAACTCTTAAAATTGTGCGGCGAATAGCAGTTTTCTCTATTTTTAGTTTGAAATTAAGGTTGAGTGTCAGGAATGCTGGGTAGCTATAGTCTTTGCCAATTTTACTTCATGGCCGATTCGCAAATGTAACCCTGACGCAGTTTTGCGTACATATCCTAAAACACAGGATATTGGTACGCAAATTGGCGTCTGGTGTCATTTGCACAGAGCTAAGAGCGAAATTGGGCGAAGTTGCTTTGGCGACGACTAAAGCTGAGTGTTTAATTCTATGGAATTTTTAAGAGATTCCCGAGCCGTCGAATGACCGTTTCTGATGAAGCCGAGAATGAAGACGAAGATGTGGATCAGGTGGCGGAAGAAGACGATTCAGTGGTTCGTATTTAAAAAGTGAATGTTTCAATGTCATTTTTCAGAGTGGTGGAAATGAAGAGAAGAGGTGCCCCGTGGATGGATGTGCCGATAAGCTCGGTTCTTCTGAGGAACTTGCGAAACACATGAGGAAACATCCGAAGCCAATGATGTGTGGAATATGCAATAGTTCCTGGCCCAGTGGCTCTGATCTCCGAGATCACTACAGGACGCATACGGGAGAAAAGCCTTTCAAATGTGACGTTTGCAAGAAAACATTCCGCAAAGCAAGCCACCTCCACCTTCATCAACATATTCACACTGGAGAGCGCCCATACAAGTGTGACGAATGTGGATACAAGCCAAACTCTCTCTCCAATTTGAAGAGGCACAAACGAACCCACACTGGCGAAAAGCCCTACGAATGTACTATCTGCCAGAAACACTTCACCCGAACATCCAATTTGACCACACACAGGCGGACTCACACGGGGGAGCGTCCCTATGAATGCGACATGTGTGACTACAAGACATCTCGTACCTCCTATCTGAAGAACCACCAACTCACCCACACTGGAGAAAAGGCCTACGTCTGCACGACGTGTGGATACAAGGCATCCCGTTCCCACCATTTGTCCAGACATCAGAAGCGCTTCTCCCACTAATTCCCTGGAATCGTCACGCTTTTTTGTTGGTTCCTCCCTGATAATCTGGTTGTTTTCGTTTTTTTATTAAAGCAAGAAGTTATTTTTTTTCCATAATTTTCTGCTGGTATCTCCGCCTTCCTTACCTTTCACGCTTTCGGAATCCATGTAGAATCATGGCAATTATTTAAACTTTGCACTGAAAGGTTCTTTTAACGGCACGTCGGCTGGAGCTCGGCAGTTTTTTTGTAACTTATAGGGAAATTCTGGGTTCGACTCGAGGATGGATTCCGAGGAGGAGCGGTTATTCTCAAATGAGGCTGTAATAAAGGTTAAATTCTGTTTTCCGCCCTATTTTACTGTATTTTAGGAGGAAATATTCGACCCCGAAGATGATCAAACGCAGCTGGGAAATGGCGAAAAGCCCTTCGTCAAAGAGGAGGTAAAGAATTTGCATTAGTTACCCGGGTTTTCTATATTTTACTAATTAAACGACATTGACTTGCTTGTTCAGGTGTTTGACACGGCTGAGGTGAAGGAAGAAATCGAAGATGGAGAGCTGTGGAGATACGGAGGCTGTGCTACGAGAGAGGAGCAAGATTTTCACGGAAACCTGGTAAGATATTATTAAAGAAGGGTTGTGTTTAGTTTGTTTTGATTATTTTGTATAATTTGCGGGTTTCAGGCGAATGAGCAGAGAAATGAAGATGAGGATGAATCGGAGAGAGAAATGGTCGAGGTTGTTCAATTTTTTTCTGCTAGTTTTAAATTTTTCAGAAGCCATTGCGAAGGAGGAGCAGTCGAGTTGCGAAACCGAAGAATTTCTACGGAGAGTTTGTCGATGACGAAGAAGAAGGTGAAGAAATCAGGAAGAGTCAGCAGAAGAAGGAGAAGGGAAAGGTTGGTCATGGGATTTCGCCGTACCTCCAAATTGTATTGAACTTACACGACGCCTACGAAAAAAGGGGTGGAGCCTGTGGCCTTTCACACGCGATTGTACCTGTTATTTTTGGTATTTTTATTTCCACAACTAATTTCAAGTGTTCAGGTAGCTATAGCGACGTTGTAACATGGCGAAACTTTCAAATCGAACTTCGAAACAATTTTCCTGCAATTCCTTTCCTTACTCCCCTACAATTTGATTTCATGTGATATTTCTGTCAAAAATTATTTTAAAAATCGGTATTCCTGGGGAAAATAGTCACGTCACAGGCTCTGCCCTTTTTCCGTAGGCGCCTGTTCAACTATTGACAAACATGTCAGGTTTCTGAAAAGGTCTTCTTTTTAGATTATGTGCGATTGTGCGCCAAGGATCAGCCAGTAGATCAAAATTTGGCCAAGAACAGACTTAGGGTGCAGAACCATATCTACAAATTTAGTACACTGTGTCGCGGCCACGGTACTCCGGGGGCCCATATTCTGGCACTTCCGTTTGGTGCCAGATAGAGCGCGAATACAGTTTTTGGCAAAATGTCAAAAATATAACAACCTCTGTTTAAGCCAGTAATATATTTTACTGCTAATATTACTCAGTTATAAAATAATTCTATGCATATTAACGTCAAATCACGACATATTCTGCAAATAAATAAGTAAAAACAATTAAATACCCGGTGAAAAAAGCCCCGATCGCGGGATCTAAGATACCGTAATCAAGACATTAGATACGCAGTGACACGATGCCAGTACAACTTTTGGGGCACTTGCGGTCCTCTTGGAACAATTGCGGGGAAATCCCGTGAGTCTCAAAAGTATCTCTCAATCTCTCAAAAGTATAGAGAATAGCGATTTTCAGTATTTTCAGTATATTTTTGTATTTTGGTTTGAAAACTGAGTGTTTACTTCTATGAAATGTTTCAGAGATTTCCGCGCAGAACGGACGTCTGTGATGTCGGAGCTTCAGAAGCCGAGAATGACGACGAAGATGTGGATCAGGCGGCAAAAGAAGACCATTCGGTGGTTGGTGTTTTGAAAGCAAATGTTTCAATGTTCGTTTACAGGGCGGTGGAAATGATGAAAAGAGATGCCCCGTGGATGGATGTACCGATAAGCTCGGTTCTTCGAAAGACCTTGTGGATCACATGAAGACGCATCCGAAGCCAATGATTTGCGGAATCTGCAAGAGTTCTTGGAGAAAGGATTGTGATCTCCGACAACACTACAGAAAACATACTGGGGAAAAGCCCTTCAAGTGTGATGTTTGCAAGAAACGGTTTTCGCAAGAAGGTCATCTCCATGTTCATCAACGGATTCACACTGGAGAGCGCGCTTACAAGTGTGACTACTGTGGATACAAGACATCCAGACTCGACGTTTTGAATGTGCACAAACGTACCCACACCGGGGAGAAGCCTTATAACTGCACCGTCTGCAAGAAGAAATTTACCCAGTCATGCAGTTTGAAGCTGCATATGCGTACTCATACGGGAGAGCGTCCGTACGAGTGTGACAAGTGTGACTACAAGACATCTCGTAACTCTTATCTGAAGAACCACCAAAGAATTCACACTGGCGAGCAGCCTTACTCCTGCACTACCTGTGATTACAAGACATCCAACTCCAGCAATTTGTCCAGCCACAAGAAGACTCACTCCCACTGATTCTCTATGACTCCCATTCTTTGTCTTGTTGTTTCCTTCCGGATAATCTTTCCGTTTTATTTTATTAAAACAAATACGACGTGTCTTTTCCTTCAAATTTGTGTGGCTTCTCCACTCTCTTACCTTTTCCAGTGACATTAAGACAGTGTCTCTGTAAGATTCGAGCGGCAGATTTAAGGCCAATGTCCTAGGAAAAAGTTGATAGTATTAGAATTGGTCCAAAATGGGTCTATATCCTTCCTAGGGCCCATGTAAGCCATTTTGAAACGTTCAGGTCATTATCTATTTTTTGCCTCGGGTTACGGTAGGGTACTGTAATTTTTTTAAATTGGTCAAAATGACTGAAAATAGTGTTTATTTGATAGCTTATGCAGTGAATAGATCAAATCTATCACTCAACTGCCGAAAGTGTCGTGCACGTCTACACAGGAGTCGCAAACCCTCGAAAAAGTGAAATTTTGCGTTTAAAATTGCAGTTTTTCGCATTTTTCGACCTTTGTCATAAAAGTTGCGCAAAAAGGCAGTATCATCATTGAATTCTCCATGCTTTTGCGCACATTTTCAAAGATTAAAGTCCGTGACCTTCCTAACGAAAATCGACTTTGAAGATGAATTTTTCCATCGATTTGATCAGGAAAAATTCAAATTTGGTAGGTCAAAAATATTTTTTGCTCGAAAATTGAACCAAACTTGACAAAACCCTTTGAATGTTATTGTAATACATGGTGAAAATGTTTCCTGTCGGTTGAGTTGTCGGTTCTGTCGGCTGTCCGTGAAAATTTCAAAGCGTTTTTAACTGAACCTGCTTCAGATCGAGAGATTTATATTACGTTTAGGGAAATTCTGGGTTCGATTCGAGGATGGATTCCGAGGAGGAGCGGTTATTCTCAAATGAGGCTGTAATAAAGGTTAAATTCTGTTTTTCATCCTATTTTACTGTATTTTAGGAGGAAATTTTCGACCCCGAAGAGGATCAAACTCAGCTGGGAAATGGCGAAAAGCCTTTCGTCAAAGAGGAGGTAAAGAATTTGCATTAATTACCCAGGTGTTCTATATTTTATTAATTAAACGACATTGAATTGATTGCTCAGGTGTTTGACACGGCTGAGGTGAAGGAAGAAATCGAAGATGGAGAGCTGTGGAGATACGGAGGCTGTGCTCCGAGAGAGGAGCAAGAATTTCACGGAAATCTGGTAAGAACTTGGGAAAGAAGGGTTGTTTTTAGTTAGTTTTGATTAGTTTGTATAATTTGGTATTTTCAGACGAATGAGCAGAGAAATGAAGAAAATCTGGACGAAGCGGAGGGAGAAATGGTCGAGGTTGTTCAATTTTTTTCTGCTAATTTTAAATGTTTCAGAAGCCATTGCGAAGGAAGAGCGGTCGAGTGGCCAAAGCGAAGAAGTTCTACGGAGAGTTTGTCGATTATGGAGAAGAAGGCCATGAAATTGGGAAGAATCAGCAGAAGAAGGGGAAAGGAAAGGTTGGTTATGGGATTTGGTGGTACCTCTGAAGAATATATAATTTTTAAGTTTGTTTGGCAGATTTCCTCATATATGTAGTTCAAAAAACATATCAGGCCGCGGAAAAGGTCTTTATTTGGCTTCGATTGTATTTTTGCGCTAACAATAAGGATCGGCCGGTGGGTCAAGATTTGACCAAGAACGATCTTAGGGTGTACACCTTATGGCACGGTGATTCTTTCTATTGGACCGAGTGCACTCCGCCTGGCAGAAAAACCGGCGGAACGCTGTCGCGACATGCACGTCGTGTAAATTGGGTCCCGCCACGAAAGCCCTGAATATCGTCGACGGTGGCGGTAATAGTTTGGTGGGAATTTCAAATAAACCCCCGTTCGCTAGACCAAGCCAGTGCCGTCGTGGATCTTCAGGGCTTTCGTGGCGGGACCCAATATACACAGCGTGCGTGTCGCGACTGGGTTCCGCCGGTTTCTTTTACAGGGCGAAGTGCACTCGAGAATCCCCGTGATGGAGATGCTTAGCAGTAACTCAAAAGTGTTCGGCGAATAATAGTTATCTGTATTTTGGTTTGAAATTAAGGGTGTGTGACATGAATAATCGGTTGAGCAACTGAGTATTTACTTCTTTGGGATTTTTCAGAGATTTCCGCACAGTCGACACGCCGTTTCTGATGACGGAGCTTCAGAAGCCGAGAATGAAGACGAAGATATGGATCAGATAGCGGAAGAAGATCATTCAGTGGTTGGTATTTTGAAAGCAAATAATTCAATGGTCGTTTACAGGGCGTTGGAAATGAGGAGAAGAGGTGTCCTGTTGATGGATGTAGCGAGAAGCTAGGTTCTTCGAAAGACCTTGTGGAGCACATGAAGACGCACCCGAAGCCAGTGATTTGTGGAATCTGCAAGAGCTCCTGGCCTAGTGGCTGTAGTCTCCGAGTTCACTACATGATTCACACTGGTGAAAAGCCCTTCAAGTGTTTGTAAGAAAACGTTTGCACAAAAATGCCATCTCCACCTTCATCAGCGGATCCACACCGGAGATCGACCTTACAAGTGTGACGACTGTGGATTCAAGACAAAATATGTCTCCGTTTTGAATGCGCACAAACGTACCCACACCGGGGAGAAGCCTTATAAATGCACCGTCTGCAAGAATAAATTTACCCAGTCATCCAGTTTGAAGCTGCATATGCGTACTCACACGGGAGAGCGTCCATACGAGTGTGACAAGTGTGACTACAAGGCAAATCGACGCTTCAATCTGAAGAAACACCAAAGAATTCACACCGGCGAGCAGCCTTACTCCTGCACTACCTGTGATTACAAGACATCCAACTCCAGCAATTTGTCCAGCCACAAGAAGACTCACTCCCACTGATTCTCTATGACTCCCATTCTTTGTCTTGTTGCTTCCTTCCGGATAATCTTGTTGTTTTTATTGTTATTAAAGCAAATACGACGTATCTTTTTCTTCAAATTTGTGTGGCTTCTCCACTCTCTTACCTTTTCCAGGGACATTAAATACCTACAGAGACTAAAGGATTTTTAAGGATTTAGAATGCATCACGAGGGGTGTAGTTGGTTGTCTTGTACGGCAGTACGGTAGGGTTTGCCCAGTCTTCGGCGTAAATTTCCGTTAAAATTGCCGGGTGCGAAGATTTGAATTTAGCTGCGAAGAATCACTTTTTTAAAAATTTGTATACAACGTCAAAGTAGTATAAATTTTATTTTTTAAATGGATCTTGAAACACCCAGCGGGATTCGAACTTGCGAAACTTGCGCATCCCTGGCACCTCGCCAATAAAAATTTCCTCTGCTCTCACGGGCGACGAAAATTTCTCAGCCCGTCCATTCGTCCATGCATTATAGTACAATTTTTTATCCATGGGAGATGTTCAAAACGGAAACATCCCAAATTCCGTGAAATTTTCAAGGCGTTTTAACTGAATCTGCTGCAGACCGAGAGATTTATGTAACTTTTAGGGAAATTCTGGGTTCGATTCGAGGATGGATTCCGAGGAGAAGCTGTTTTCAAATGTGGCCGTAAAAAAGGTTAAAATGTGCTTTCCATCCTATTTTATTGTATTTTAGGAGGAAATATTCGATCCCGAAGAGGATCAAACGCAGCTGACAGTTGGAAATGGGAGAAAGTCGTTCGTCAAAGAGGAGGTGAGGAAATTTCATTAATTACTATGGTTTTCTGTTTTAGAAAATAAACAGCATTAAATCGTAATTTTCAGACGGTCGACACTGCCGAGATGAAGAAGGAAATCGAAGATGAAGCCGAAGGAGAAATGGTCGAGGTCGTTTTACTTTTTTCTGCTGATTTTAAATGTTTCAGAAGCCCGTGCAAAGGAGGAGCGGTCGAGTGGCCAAACCGAAGGAGTTCTACGGAGATTTTGTCGGTTTTGAAGAGGAAAGTAAAGAAATCAGAAGGAAATATCAGAAGAAGGAGAAAGCAAAGGTTCGGTAATGGGATTTGGCGGTACCTCTGAAGTGTATAGCTTTCGCCAAACGGGCATTCTGCCAAAAACGGCCTTAATGCAGCAGCCGTGCTATACTCAGGCGGAAATAGTGTGCGAGAACGGAAGACGCAGAGAAAAGCGGCTTTTAATAGCCGATGCTCGTTTCGCGACAGCTATGTAGATCTCACAAAACATTCCAGGCCATTGTTCTCACGAGAAGGGCCGGGCCAAAACGGACCGAGAAAAGTGTCGGTCCGATTAATGAATTTCTTGTTTATTGTTATTTCGGCTTACATAAAACAGTTTGACTAGGTGGTCCGAGTGGCGGTTCGGCCCGTATGAACTATTTGTCAGGCCGCTGAAAATGTTCTTTATTAGACGATTGTGTTGTCCACCAAAGATCAGCCAGTAGATAAAGATTTGGCCAAGAACGGACTTACGGTGTAAAACTCTATTTAGAAGTTTAGTAGTAACTCTCAAAAGTGTGTGACAGGGATGATCGGCTGGGCAGCAAAGATTTTATTTCGTCTGGATTTTACAGAGATTTCCGCGCAGTCGAATGGCGGTTTCTGATGTCGGAGCTTCAGAAGCCGAGAATGAAGACGAAGATGTGGATCAGGCGGCAGAAGAAGACCAATCAGAGGTTGGTATTTAGAAAGCAATGTTTCAATGTATGTTTACAGGGCAGTGGAAATGATGAAAAGAGATGCCCTGTGGATGGATGTGCCGAGAAACTCGATTCTTTGGAAGACCTTGTGGAGCACATGAAGACGCATCCGAAGCCAATGATTTGTGGAATGTGCAAAAGTTCTTGGCGAGATGGCTATGATCTATGATCTCCGAAACCATTCAATTGTGATGTTTGCGACAAAACATTTCGCCATGTAAGCCATCTCCACATTCATCAACGGATACACACTGGAGAGCGCCCTTACAAGTGTGACGAATGTGGATACAAGGCATCCAAACGCGACGCTTTGAATGTGCACAAACGAAAGCACACTGGGGAATCCTATCTGAAGAACCACCAACTCACCCACACTGGAGAAAAGGCCTACGTCTGCACGACGTGTGGATACAAGGCAGCCATTTCCAGCAATTTGTCCAGGCACAGGAAGAGGCATTCCCACTGATTTCCACAATTGACATCCTGTGCTAAGACGTTATTTCGTTGGTTCCTTCTTGACCATCTTGTTTTTGTTTTACTGAAGTATGACATTTTGTTTTTTTCTTCATTTTCTACTGGTATCTCCGCTTTCATTACCTTTAACATTCACACAGTTCGTGCAGAATTATGAGATGTACAGAGGTAAGGGAGGCTTTGCTCTGCAAGGTTAAAGGCAGTGTGTCACCAAAATTCGACCTTCTCAGAATTTAAAACGTATACTTTGCAAAATTAGATCTTTAGAAGACGATTTTAACTATGTATATATTTTGCCAAAAATGTGTGTTCATTATTTATATTTGGCTCCTCAAAGTTTTCCCGCGAAATTTTTGAACTGCAATTAGCGTGCCGCTCTCTCCTTTTTTAATGGTGGAAATGGATCTCTCGCCTCACGGTACGCTGTGTACAGGTCCACCCATACATGAGTTCATTTTTCATGACATACTGCCTTTAATGTTTAAAAATAGGGTGTCATTTGGGCATCCATAGACCTTTTTCACGAATCTCAGCCAATTTGAACCCCATAACGCCGGTTTGCGACCTGTTTTAGCTCAGAAATGGAGATCGACATTACAAGTGTGACGACTGTGGATTCAAGACATACACATCTTCCGCTTTGCATATTCACAAAAGAAAGCACACTGGGGAAAGACCGTATCCCTGCTCCGTCTGCAAGAAGAACTTTACCCATTCATCCAATTTGAAGCAACAAATGCGTATTCACACGGGGGAACGCCCCTACGAGTGTGACAAGTGTGACTATAAGGCAAATCAACGCATCAGTCTGCAGAACCACCAAAGAATTCACATAGTGGAGAACACTACATGCGATTACAAGGCATCCAGCACCAGTAGTTTGTCCAAGCACAAGAAGACTCACTCCCACTGATTCTCTATGACTCCCATTCTTTGCTACGTTGTTTTGCTGTCCTTTGCCTCGCAACCTTTATGTTTCCTCCCTCCCTGATAATCTTGTTATTTTCGTTGCTATTAAAAGAAGATGTCACATTTCCATTTTTGGTGGTAGCTTCGCTTTCATAACCTTTCATGTTCACGGAATCTATGAAGAATCATTGTCGCTGATGGAGAATTCGGTTCTGCCGTTACTGACATTTGTGTGGCATGGATTTCAACGTTTGGGTCGTTCACACGTCATTTCTAAGCTGATATGTTCATAGATGAAAAACTCATGCATAGGGCTCGTTTAGAAGTTTGGGTTCTCGCCAAAACCACAGTGACGGAGCTAGGCCGATCAATGCGTTTTTCTGATTTGAAGCCACGTTCCAGAAAGCTTTTAGCATGCCGGGCCAGGCCGGTCAAGAAAATTTTGGAAGCGGGCCAATCCGAAATTTTTTTTTTCCCTTAAATGTGATTTTTGCATTCACATTGGGCATAAATTTAGGGTAGGGCCGTGAAAAAAATGGGAGCCGGCGTAAAAATAGAAATAAATCATATGAAAAACGTAATTTTAGGTACCATAAATGCTGCCAAAGCTACCTCGGTACATCGTGCAAAAATTTCGATGTTGTTGCTAGAATTTAGCGCGGTTCTACAGTATACTGATGCTCTGTACGTAGCTAAATTTGGTCGGAGAAAAAATAAATGACTATATTTTTCTCTCGTGTCGCACCCATAGAAACAAAACAATCACCCCCTCCTTTTCGCTTGTGGGGTATCGAGCCGAGCTGGATTTTCCATGAGGGGGCTCGCTAATAACGATACTAATAATACTCCCAACAGCTTGTTAATAATGATCCCTCGCTTTCTTCGTGAATTGAAACCCTCCAGCTGTACCACTGCAAACAATCCTATAGAAGGTTTATACAGCATAGATTGATCTAGTCGTTAACTCGGCGTGTGCTCCGTTTCTTCTACTGCTCGCTCTTCTTCTGTCCCGGCTGCCAGCCAGTGATCTTCGCGCGGGTCGTCGAGTAGGGCACGTACTTCTTCTCACTGAAAATATTGATTAAGTGATCAACTTCCCTATCTCTCTGCGTCTCTCTCTTCTCTTTCTCTAACTCACGCGAAGATGGAGACATTCTCTTCGTGGTCGAGAACCCAGGGCTGGGTCGGAGGGGGCTTCACCGACGGAGCGTCATCCGTGATGTGGTGCAGCCAGCCGTGCCACTCAGGAGGCACCTGCGTCGCATCGTAGTCCAACCACACCTGAAACATAATTTTGTTGTTTGCAATTTAATTTACACAGCTTCCATAGAAATACGCACTTCTCTAGCGCCGAAACGGGTGATTTTCCAAAAACAAAAAAAGGGCGAATTTCGCTTCAAAACCGAATACAAAGTGGAAAAGCGAACCTTATCGGGGTACTCGACCCAGCGGTTACGGGGCACAAAGTACGAGTTGTCCTCGTAGTACTTGTTTCCGAACTTGTCCTCTCCGACGAAGGTTCCCACACGGGTCACATCCATACTGAAAAAAAAGATATTAACAGGGAAAAACAAATTTTTTTATCCGTTTTCACAAACTGTCTACCGGACATTCGATGTGTTTTTTTTGCAACCCGTATAAAATATGCAGGGACGTTTTCCGTTACGTGACAATCTGGAAATATCCTTGGATAGAACATTTTTAAAAATTCATTTCTGGAACTTTGTCAGGCAAGAAAAGTAATCGCGTTCCTGTTTTAAGGGTCTTGCAAAGATCACTAAAAACCATTAATCCGTGCATAACAAGCAGAAAATTTGCTGTTAATCGTGGCGAGACCCACACAAGTTTTGGCGGACAGCAGGGCTGGTAAATATGAGGGCCTGGCCCGAATTTTCAGTGAGGGCAGACCCGGCTTTTTACCAGCCGCGCTCAAATTTTCCACACATTCCAAACGGTATAAGACGAATTTTTTAGAAGTCTAATAGTCCGAAGACTACGGAAAATTCCACCAGTTCTTACCGCCAACTTGGCCGGCCCAAGATGCTCAAATCTAGGATTACTTACAGGTATCTCTTCCTGGCGACGGCCTTGACGCCCCCAATCTCCTTGACGATCTTGGCGAGTTTCTGGATCTTGTCCAAGCCCAGCCAGTCCTTTACCGACATCTGCGAAAAACTAGCGTAAGAAACGACAAATTAGCATAACACAGGAGTAATTACGGTATAGAACCGCCAAATTCTTTGATGAAAAGAAAGGAAAAGAACGTATTTATACACCCAAAGTACAGGCAACAGGGGATAACCGGGAATAAATTAGGCGACCGGCTTCACGACGACCACGGAGTTGAGGAGACCAGCATCGGCCAGCGAAAGAGACTCGTCCTCGACGATCTGGAAAATAAGAATTATTTAAAGGTCTAGGGTTGCGACATGTGAATTTTGGGACATAATAAGTCCCCAAAACAGAATGAAATCGTTGTGGAATTTTTTTCCCCCAATTTTGCGATAATAAAATAACTTTTCTTATATACGGTAGTGATACCATGGTTTTTTTTAACAGAATTTAGTTTTTTTCTGTTCGGGTGGACGCCCCATTTGGGAATTTAGTTAAGCACCCAATCCAGAAGTACGACAGGAAATCAAACTGTAGGCCCCCGCATGAAATTCAGTCAGCTAAGTCCAAAAAAACTTAACGTTTTTAAAAGAAACTTAAGCTTGTCTTTTAGGAATATAAACCATATTTTGTTTTGTGTTTTTTAGACTTATGACAATGGTGTATTTTTGTTTTACGCTTTGAGCATGGTGTTGACGGCGGAGATTCAAAAAGTTTGTTATAGTTCTGTTATAGTCGAATTGTTATTGTTTGCGAATTTGGCGGTTTTCCAATTTTAAAACGTCATTTAACTTGGATCGCTTTTAGCCTGTCCCCGCCGTGAGTAAATGAGCATTTGACTATTTATTGTTAGTGTTTCGTGCCAGCCGGGTGTCACATTGTTTAAACCGTGAACGTCTTTAGGACTTGACGCACCCTCCCTCTGCAACAACAAAACACTTTGAAAGGCATGACTGGACTCATAATAATATAAATCCCTCAATAGGCATTGTTCAGTTAAGCCCCCACCCTCCACCAAACCGGGTGTGTGGCTATTTTAGAGTGAGGGCCCGGTTGGATTTTGGTGTTGTTGTCCCAAATGAACCACAAAACCAATTTTGAATTTCTAGGCTACCCGGATCCAATTTCGTCTTTTTTCCCTACCTTGTTGGGATAGGTGGTCATGATCTGGAATTCGGAGAAGGCGAGTTCCGGACGAGCACTGAAATATTAAAATTAATAAAGTGTGTAACTGTGACTCACGTGACGATGAAGGTGCGGATGGCGTTGACAGTGTGGCTGTGGTTGAACTTGGCCACCAAACGGTTTCCATCGGCCAGACGGATCTGCACCTGGGTCGTAGCGCCTCCGGCATCCAGCTGGACCTCGGACTGAGCCTTCGTCAGAGCCTCCTCGGCGTCTGAAAAGTATTCTATTCGACGAATAAGGGTGAGAAACTCGGGCCAACCAGGCCAACCAAGACAAATTCAAAACGAACCCTTCTTGGAGGTAGTGGGAGCGGTGGCAGGGGCCGAGTTGGTAACAACGTTGGGCACGAATCCGCCCAGACGAGCTCCAGCTCCCTAAAAATCGATAATTTTCCGTTCAATTAACTATTAAAACGAATTTTGTGGGGAAAAAATAAAACTAAAACAAACATCGAAAGCCTTGGCCTTGGGCGGTTCGTAGGGTCCGCCCTTCTTCTCCATGCGCAGGTCGATGGTGCGGCGAGGGTGGGCATCGGCAAGTTCGCGAGGGATACGTCTGAAATAAAACAATATATATAATAAATAGTAAATTTTGAGCGCAATCAATGCTGCAAAAACTACTTCGGTACATCATGCCAATTTTTTGATGCTGTTACTAGAATTTAGCACGGTTTTAGATGAGGCACTCTACGCAGCTAAATTCGGTCAAAGAAGCTTTGCTAAGAAGTACAGTGCCCGCCAACTCTACTTCAGTGATGTTGATATGCGAATTAGCACAATACATCAAAACAGTGCTCAATAGTTACCGCCAAACGGGCATCATGCCAATTTGCGTCTTTAATCTCTGTTGATGTTCAATTAGATTACGATTATATGCTAATCTATCATCAACAGGTTTTTTAATACACGTAGAAATAAATCGGCAAAAAATGAAGAAACAACTGACCCGGTCATGATATCCCTGATGAAGGCCTGGTTCTCGGGGGCCTGGATGTCCCTCAGCGGTCCGTCGTCGATAGAGAATCCGTTCTCCCACATGTTGAGGAGCACGACGACGTCGCTTCCGTCGCGCGCTTCATCGGCGGCACCTCCCGCGGCCTGTCCGATGACCTCGTGGTCGTCGTTCATGCGGCCGAGACGGGCAGCCATGCCGCCAAACGAGGAAGGAGCCTGAAACGGGAAGAATATAAATATACGTAGGCAGAAATCGCTCCGGGACCATAATTGGAAAAGAGCCAATCGATTCGGGAGATCAGTTACCAGTCCTTTAAAAATGGCTCCACAAACCTGTCCCGAACGCTCCTCCGGATCCTCGCGCAGCTCCTCCGCACCGGCGCGACGCGCGGCCTGGAACACGTCTTCGCGCATGTCACGGCGGGGTCCGAGCACCTGCTGGCCACTCAAATAACGCAAAAATAAATAAAGTTACAGAAAATTGATTACAAAACTAAAAATATCAACAAAAAACCGACTATACCTGTGCTCACTGCCACCGACGAAGAATCCCTGCTGCTCGTCCTCGGGACCGCTCTCCTCTCCACTGTCACGGTTGCCCGCCTGGCCGCGGTAGTCGCCCAGGGTACGAATACTAGAAAAGTGAGAATAAAACCACTTAAAGGGAAAATAGCTCACTTTCTGCTCATGTTTCCCGCTTAGATGGAGATATTTACACGAGATCTGGAAAATGGGGAATCAGCAAAGACGAATACGAGAATAAAAACGTTAAAAAGGTGAAAACTACCGAAATAATTGAACTATAATCAATTTCTAAACACTAGTTCAGGAATTTAAAACAAATTATAGAAAAAAACAACTTCAGAATCCAAAAAGTTGAAGAAATTCTGCCGATAGTGCATTCAATGATCAAATATCAGTATTTTCTGGTGATTTTTACAGTTACCTCACATAAAACATCCTAATTTTCAACTAAAGCTGTAAATCAAAGCATTATAATAACAAATCCAGTCTCAAAATCTCAAATTCCAACTCCGTTTGACTCTGGTCACTTCTAGACTCAATTGCGCTTAAATTACGCAGATATTTATCACAGAAAGTGAATATTTTAGCAAGTATTATTAAAATACACTAAATTAAACATTGGAAAGGCAAAAACAAACGCAAAAATCAAGAAAATAAACACATTTCCAAACAGGCAGTCCGAAAGCTGACAAAAATTTAAAGGACTGCCCGGTGAGATGGAGCACGTTTCGTTATTTTGGAATGGAGAACGGCGGTTATATTTCGTTCACTTTTCAGATAAATACGGTGTATTAGTAACTTTAAGATTGTAAACAGAATAAAATAAAACATGCATTAAAGAACTGGACTGCTTTGAACGAATAGCATGGCAAAACGCAGTAATTTGAGCCAATTATGCACCTTAACTTAACCGACACTGTAGAATACAGTAATCTGACTGTGCTATTAATCGATGTCACACAGATACAAGAAAAATCGAAATATAAGAGCCGTCCCAGGCCCGACACAGAATAATCACAAAAACAAAACCACAGCAAAAATTTTCTCGGCACCAAATTTTGCCATGGTTGCCTCCCATTTACACTTACTTCAAGCAAATAAATAACTCTTTATAACAAAAACAAACGAATTAAATAACAAAAAGTAACAAAACAAGCCTAATTACGGTAATTATCACTAATTTCATCACTGAGAAGCGGCCGAGCTTTCCAGAAGCTGCTCTTCTTTTTCCTCCCGGGAAAAGGCGATGCCGTATCGCTTCAGTTGCTCTTCGGATGGGGGAACTGGAGCGCCGCACATCAAATCACGGCCTTCTTTCGTCTTTGGGAAGGCGATCACCTGAAAAATAGGGTTCTAGGGGAGTTTAAAGGGCGGAAAACAGGCACACAGATTTTCGCTGCGGGACCCTACTCCTGTTTACTGTTTGAATTGTGCAATACTACTGCACGCAACTCTCATAAATGAGATATTTTCACGACAAATGGAGCTAATATTCGGAATCTACGTCACTAAAAGCTTTGGAACTAATTTTTTTCGTGCAACGGCACCGGGTTCTCAAATGATGGTATTTTTGCCAAGGGATTTTTGGGCCCGGCCCGGAGATGAAAAGTTAAATTTTGTAGAAATCGGTAATTTTTTTAAAACTATATAAGGTATAACTTAATAAGGTTTGTTACTAACATAAAAGTCAAAATTAGTTGTACAAAAAAGAATGTCACCGACCGGGATCGAACCCTGGTCGTGTGGGTGGCAATCTGACTGGGTGGTCCCAGAAACGGACCATCCAAGGCCGGACCGACCAAAATTTTTCAAAACGCCGGGCCATGAGAACCCCCGGATTTCGGCTTTATAAGGTGAAAAACGTACTTGCTTTAAGGGTGGTTTCTTGAATTTTTAAGAAATTTGAACAGAATGTTCAATTGAATAAGTAAAAGAATTTTAATTGATGCTTTATTAAATTGGCGTTTCGCGTTGAGACCAGTTTCTTGTTCAAACCGATGAAGCGCCAGCCGGCTGTCACAAACCATTTTTGAGTACCGTAGCGAAATCGCGTACGCCAAGATTTTTGCATTTTCGCTTTCACGGTACACAGCCCAGTTAAATACAATAAGACGATGTACAGTACCCCGTGATACCGGATAGGCGGCCCATTAAGAAATCTTTAAAGGACTGCTTACATCCCGAACCGGTACTGTAGGATCTCCTTGTCCTGCCATCAAGGCAACAAAACGGTCCAGACCCAGAGCGAATCCGCCGTGCGGCGGGGCACCGTAGGACAAGGCGTCGATGAGGTGGGCCTAAAATACGGTAGTATTTTAAAGGTCTAAAAAGGTGTCACAGCCCTTTAAAACGCAGTAAAAAGAGAACCGACCATTTCCGAAGGGTCTTCCTGGAGGATCTGTAGAACCAGGCGTTGCTCCTCGGGGTTGTGGATTCGGATAGAACCGCCGCCCATTTCGACGCCGTTGATCACCAGGTCGTAGTGCTGGCCTGAGAATCAAATGTTTCAGGTTTCTCTCTATATACCCATAAAAGGGATAAATGTGCCCCCACACAACTCTCCTTGAAATAACAACACTCGACCCCACCCACAATACAAAAGAGACGTAGCGCGAGTCCCCCAAATAGGACCAAAAATAAAATTAGGCTCGGCGCGACCCCCAACTCAAGGCAAGCGCCCCCCACCTTTACCGAGTATTCAATGGACCTAACACCTTTCTATTTTCAATAGTTATTTGAACAACCTCAATTTGAATGTTAAAATTTGCTATCAATTTCGTTTTTCCTTATACTTGTTTTAAAATCGTTTACTTCCTGGACCACCCAGTCAGATTGCCACCCACACGACCAGGGTTCGATCCCGGTCGGTGACATTCTTTTTTGTGCAACTAATATTGACTTATTTGTTAGTAACAAACATTATTAAGTTATGTAAAGAAGTGTTAAAAATTATTGTACCGATTTATACAAAAAGTAAAATTTTATTTTTCATGCCCGGGTCATGCGGATCGTCCCAAAAAAAAACCTTGGTCCTCCCCTCATTTGAGAACCCCGGTTAAGCCCCCACTGCAATCTCACCTCGAGGGGGGGTTAAACCTCATTTAAAATCCACCCCCTCCAACCATGGCCACGGGTCAGCCCGCTTTAAAAAAATTTTCCCGGGCTGGCCCGATAGTTATGCATAAGTTCTGCCTATCGATAGAAAAATCTAGGCAAACCGACCATGTAGAAATGGGGGGCTTAAACGAAATCCCTCTCTAGGAGCTCTCTCTCTCTCTTATTTTCTCTCCCCCTCACCTGTAATCGTCTCCCTCTCCTCCTCCTTTCCCAGCCTCTCCCTGTGCTCATCCACCGGTGCCGTGAACGGATGGTGCGTACTCGTAAGTCTTCCCTCCTCCATTGTAAACAGGGGAAAGTCCACAACCCAGTGACAAGTGATCTGAAACCGCCAAAAATTACTCATTTCCCTTCAAATTCTCCCACTTTTCGCTGTTTTCGGAGGCCGGCCGCTTCGGCGACCATGTTCCTCAGTTGGCCAAGAGTCCATTGCACGCCTTCCGCTTCGCCCCAGCTGAAAATCAATAAAATTATTTTAAAAAAGATAAAAACCAAAAAACGACGGCATCTTCGTCGCTGATGTTGTATTTCTCCTGAAGGACGGTGTTTTCGATGAATTTGAACCAGCGTTTCATCTGGGGAGTGTAGACGGCAAAGGGCTGAAAGAGAAATAAAGGTTGAGTGAATTAGTGGTTAAATCACAATAGGGCGGCCTAATGTTGGCAGAAGTATTTCATATGCGGCGGCCTAAGGTTGTCAGACGCGGATATAATAGTACTAAAGCGGGACTAAAGCGGCCTGAGCCTGACACCAGTTTTTAAAGTGGGGCGGCCTTAGGCTGGCCGAAGCGGCAAAAGGAAAGCGACAGAAGGCTGGCACATGCGATCAAAATGGAGCGGTGCGGTAAAAATGCAGCGGCCTGAGGTTGGCAGAAGCGTTCAAGTGGGGGCGGCCTAACGTTGTCAGAACGGTTAAAGCGGAGCGATGAAAAAGGAACAGTGAAGCGGCATGAGGTTGGCAGAAGCGGCTCGGGCGAAGTGTGCAATTTGGTTCGAAATCAACATTCCGGCCCGACATCCAAATTTTCTCGCCCCGGCCCGAAAATTTCGCCACGGTATGAGGTTCGCCATAGTTGTACAAAGGTAGCGGGCTGAGGTTGGCAAATGTCGTTAGAGTAAAGCGGCCTGAGGTTCGCAGAGGCGGTTAAAGTGAAGCGGCCTAAGTCCGCTCACCCTTCCATTGGCGTTCATCTGAATCAGCCGTTTCCACTCGTTCTTCCCGGCGTTGGTCACGGCGGCCGCAGCGCCTCGGCACACGATCACTCGCCCGCACCAGTCCGCGGCAGCTCCCGCAGGGCGTAGTCCCTCTGAAAGTTAGCAAAGTTACCTAATTTACCCTAAAAAGCCCCGAAATTGCCTGAGAAAACTCACCCAAATCGCCCGTGGCATCTTCGATAACCCAGGGAATGCGCATGTCTGGCTTGTCCACTCCGTACAACCGCATCGCTTCTTCGAAAGTCAGTCGGGGGAACGGAGCCGTCGGTTTCAAATCTGCCTAGGAGAGGTGTATAGTCAACAGCGAAACAAAGGGATACCAGAGCTTCCGGCCAGCCGGCTGTCACCATTCCTTCGATCACTTCCAGGATTTCGTCCTGCGTCGTGAACGACATCTCGAGATCGACCTGAAATACATGAAAATAGCGTAAAAGTACGCGGCAAATGATCAGAAGGAATGTGCGGCAATGCGCAAATTTAAAGAAAACCCACATCTTTAAAGGAAATTTGCCCTAAAACTGCACAGAAATGGCGATACACCACTGATCAGCATAAAAACGTAACTATAGCTGTCGCCAAATTGAAATCGTGCCAATAAAGTTAGAATGTTCAACTGATGCTCTGTTGTTGTGGGAAATTCGTATTCTAATCATTTTCGACAGAACATGCTATGCATGTTTCCGCAATTAGCATACGATTTCGGTTTGGCGACAGCTATATAAACTTTGAGTCGGTGGGCAAATGGCACTAAATGGACGTGAATTCATACGCAAAATGGCCACAACCATTTGAATTTGTGGGAATTGATACGGAAAATACCCCCCCCCCCAATTCACTAAAAAGGTATCCAAATAGTCCGCATAACACCTCGTCAGGGCTGAAGCATAGTTTTAACGAGAAGGGCCGTCCCGCGGGACGAAACGGGCGTGGCGGGAAGGGAACCGGGTCGGCTCCCGGTTTGTGAACTTGTCAAATTAAAACCACTTTAAATCGTTATTTTAGTTTACGTATAAATTTAAACCGCCGCAAACTTTTTCATAATACTTCTGTAACATATTTGAACTGATTCTAAGATAGCAAAAATTAAGTGACCCGACCGGGATCGAACTATGGTCGCGTGGGTGACAGTTTGACTAGGTGATCTGCGTACATGGGCCAAAACGGGCCTGCCGAGGATTTTTTCAAGTCGCCCGGCCCGTGAGAACTATGGGCTGAAGAAGGTACGCGAATCCCCGAATTCTCTCTGTATTTATCCCGAATTAATGTTTATTTCGTCACAAATGCTGCGGATCCACAAATCTGAGAATCTGGCACAACCATTCAATACTCACTGGGGCCGGAACCAATAAGAGACTCCAAAAACCAAAATAAAATCACGAAAAAGAACTAACCTGTGTGAATTCCGGCTGTCTATCACCCTTCGATCCCTCGTCACGATAGCATCGGGCGATTTGGAAGTAGCGGTCCCATCCGCCCACCATCAGGAGTTGTTTGTGCTGTTGGGGGCTCTGTGGCAAGGAGTAGCAGGAGCCCTGTAATAGGCAAAAATTGATCATAACTGTCAAGAAATGTGAATGGTTATGCTACCGATTCCAACCAACCGGCTGGGAGGGTTCAACTCCAAAAATTAGAAGCTTTTTTTTTAACCAAAAATGTGAATCAACCGGCTGGTAGACGTCTGATGGTCGTTCCAACTCTTTAAGGACCCTCCGTGCCCTATTTTTTTTTATAACAAAACTAGAAAATCTTAGTAGAACAGACCGCAAAACAAGCAAAAGTCATATATAACTGAATAGTTTATCCCACAGTTGTGTTTCGCGGGGCACAACCAGCCGGTTGGTAAAACTTTGTGAAAAAAAACTAGACAGGCCACCAAAAAAAAGAACCAGCCGGGTGGCTGCAAAAAAGGGAATTCCTGTTTTATCACAGCTCGCCGACACCGGACATAGCCAGCTAAAGGACTATTTGTCCCGGTCCCGTCACGATTTTTAATTAATTTTCTCTATACAAGTCCGGATAATACCGCGGATAGTAGCCGTTTTTGTTTCCGATAACCGGACCAATCCGCGGGTGGCCCCGTGGAAGCTCCGCGCGTTGATGCACGCAGCTAACACGAACTTTTCGTTGTAGGATACCGTCATGGATAACCGTCAAGGACCGGACATAAGGATTTGGTTTCAAAATCTGTTTAACTATAAATTTTTATTTGATCCGATTATGATAACCTTAAAGAGCTCTATTGAAAACCTACAGAGCAATTCTTTGGATACCGACGAAAAATTCTTCGCTGAGATAGAGCTTTTCGAAAATTTCAACTGCAAATTTCTACCCTTCAGAGGAATTTGTTTGCTACCAAAGAATTGCTCTATAATCTACCCATGTAGAGCTACAAAATATTAATTAAAACCATTTTTATGAAACCTCCTGGTTCCTGAGATTTTGTGACGGATAGTTTTAATTGACATAACGCACACAGTCCTTTAAACTGTCCGCGGTCTAGTTCAAATGGCGAGCTGTGTTATATCCATCCATCCGACTGGCGTTTTTAATCAAAAAAGACTATTTTTAATGAACCAAACGGCTGGTTGGAATAACCGCGACGCGTTCCAGATCTACTTTACTAAAACACACCCCGTGTTCTATATATGCAACAAAATATTAAAAACTAACCACGTTGGGAGGCCCACAAGGCACCAGAAACTCAGCTGCCCCGCCGGGCGTTCTGCGGAACAGCGTCGGCGTCTCCACTTTTTCAAAGCCGTAGCGGTCCTCCAGAAATCGAGACATTTTCCTCTCGATCTCAGCACGAAGCCGGAGGTTACTGTAATCGATCGAATGCGATAGAAATTTTGAAAATCAAAAAAGTAGGACGAAAACTGACTTTTGAAGGCGATTTCCCCGGATGTCCAGGTAGCGGTAGTTCAGACGGACCTTCTCGGACACGTCACCATTCGGATCGAAGGGCAGGCTAGGACCGCACTTGTTCAGCACGGTTAGAGACGAGATATCGATCTGAAAATAGGGATTTCGGCTCGAAAACAACTGAAAAAGTTTTATTTTTGCGCCGAAATGGCGAAAAATCCGCAATTTCCGACAAAAAACGAGGAAGCCTCCTAAAAATCGCGAATACCTCGATTTCTCCGGTCTTCATCTGTTCATTCTTGTCCTTTCCTCGACTCCTAACCACTCCTTCCACTTTTAGCACCGATTCATAGCCGATATCACGGACGAGCTCCGAGAGTTCTGACGATGGCTCGACTGTGGCCTGTAATTCGAGCCATAAATTGGGTATTTATGGGAATTTCACCCACAAAAATAGCAATTCCACCCTTAAAATCAATAAAAATGGAGCGAAATCTCACCTGAACGGTCCCGTAGCGGTCGCGGAGCACCAGAAAACGGTTCATCCGCTTGTAGGCCAGCCAGCCCATAACACACACTTTTTCTCCTAAAAATTTGGGTTATTGGGGTGGCAACTTGTTGAAAATTGTGGCGGCATGCCAAAACTAGCCGAACACGTTAAAACGGCGGCGTACCTTCATTTTTCGCCGTGAGCTCTCCACAATTGTGGGTTCTGAGCCGAAAATTGCTGGCCGAGGGGGTTCGAAACGTCGTCAGAAACCGCCGAATCATCCGACTACCCATTCTGTAACAAAATTAGGAACTTTTATATTTGTAACATAAAACAAAATGAGAAAAATGCGAATAAACAGACGCCAGACGGCTCCAGCACGACTCAGGCAGTGAATTATTTGTGTTTACACTGAACAACTCTGTTTGAAGCTCCATTAAAATGGTAAATAGCTCAAGGAATCCCGGAAACAAACTTTTGAAATGGAATTCTGCAAATCCAAATTTAAAGGGTGGAATTGGCAATGGAGCGCGTTGTGAAACGGGATAATGAACAAATTCATTATAGCCAACCATATGGTTGTTGTAATTGTTATATTCTTTATTTATTTTATAAAAATTATGAAATTAAGAGAGAGAGACTGAAAAACAGAAAATAGTGACATAAGATAACGTATTCTAATCGCGCGAAGAACGTGAGGCAACGTTCCTCCACGAAATCCCGATCCCCTCACTCCGCCTCCCTCTCCCCTCGTGGACGGTCGCCTCCTCTCCTCCATCGACCGAAATGCTCTTCCTGGTGAACTCCGTGCTTTCGATGTGGCTGTTGGTCCTCGCTACGCAGAACTGTGGAAAGAAGAAGAACGACAAGAAAAAAGAGAGCAAGAAGGATGAAAATGGATACGAAGAGGTCGATATCCAGTGACCAACGAAAAAAATAATTGGCAAACTTCAAATAAAGATATCTGTCTCGATCTCCTCCCTTGTTTCACGTGTCCTTCTAATCGCTTGAGGCACGGCTTTTCCCTCTTTAGTGTTTGAAGAAACTCCATTTACTAAAAAACGGAATGGGCACTTTGCCAACTGGCCAGAACAAATTGTCAAAGGTTACAGGTAGTCCCGCAATGAAAGGGATTGGCAATGTTGAATGTGTTGAATACGTGGTTTTTTCAGCGCTTATCGTGGCGGGACTCTTATCATATCGTCCCAATGTTGGAAACGGGACGGGGCTTTGCAAAAATCCAGTTCTGTTTTTGAAGTACCCCAGTTACCACATGGAAAAGCCGTGAACTTGAAAAATTTTGATAGGTCCGGCAGTGATTTGAGATTAACGTCAGTAATCCTGCGCATCTAAGACGTGATGTCTGAGAGATCCAAAATACATTTGGACATAAGAATTCAAACTGGTCCCAGCAGACCTAAATTCAATGTGGGAACTATCTAGGACCCAATAAAAACGAAAACCGTGAAGAAAATCGATTATCGATTTTTGGATCGGAGTACTGTAATTGACCCCCGGGGTACTGTAACATCCCCAAAATTGAGAAAAATCAACTTTTCAGGTATGGAATCGCTTGCTAATTTTACGATGAGAAACATTATAATTAACGAAAAAGTTGATTTCCTGGGTCGGAAAAAAGTTAAACGTGAAAGTGTGATGAAAAAATCACAAAAAAAATATTTTCTCAAAAATATGGAAAAACGTCTTCGCCATTTTTTGATATGTTGTTAAGCACGTTTTTCTGGTTCGTAATCATTTTTAATATTGAATACTCCGCAAACCACGTTTTCGCACACAAAAAGCAAGCGGCTGACCCGATTGGCCCTGAAACGGCGAGGTGCGCACCGCCTAAAAATTCGAAAAATGACCAAAAATCACTGTTTTACAAGAAAATCGGCTGAATTCAGTTCCAAAAAATATTTTGGACGGAATTTAGTCCAACTGGTAATCAAGAATGTGATACGAATAAAAATTTCCGCAGAAAAAGTATATAAATGTCTTTATTTCCTGTATTTACCACAAAAAAACCTTTTTTTATATAACAAAAAACATGCTAGCCTTTCTACTTTACTCATTTTTATAACAAACTTTAAACATAAAAGTTTTGGAGCTGAATTCAGCCGATTTCCTTGTAAAACAGTGATTTTTGGTCGAATTTTTAGGCGGTGCGCACATCGCCGTTTCAGGCCCAATCGGGTCAGTCGCTTGCTTTTTGGGTGCCAAAACGTGGTCTGCTGGGGGTTCAATTAGGCGTGGCACCTTCGTGGTCTTAAAAAGTTTTAATATGAAAAATGAATACGAACCAGAAAAACGTGCTTAACAACATATCAAAAAATGGCGAGGACGTTTTACCATATTTTTGATAAAATATTTTTTTTGTGATTTTTTCATCACACTTTCACGTTTAACTTTTTTCCAACCCAGGAAATCAACTTTTTCGTTAATTATATTGTTTCTCAGCGTAAAATTAGCAAGCGATTCCATACCTTAAAAGTTGATTTTTCTCAATTTTGGGGATGTTACAGTACCCCGGGGGTCAATTACAGTACTCCGATCCAAAAATCGATAATCGATTTTCACTGTCATTTTTCATATTAGTGGCTCCTAGATAGCTTCTACACAAAATTTGGGCCTGCTGGGACCAGTTTGAATTCTTATGTCCAATACAAAATTGGCCATTGTCGATTATCTCGGACATCGCGTCCTAAATTCAAATTTTCGTACCCGGCCAATTTCACGGAAATATCCACCGTAACCTGGTCCACCAACTAAACCCACGTCATCTAATAGAAATCGTACAATCCTTCACTGTGAATGGGGATTTAAGAAGATCGGTAAAATAGTCGATAAGCCACCCACAAAAAATTTAAGAAAAAGACACCCCCCCCCGCTTGGTTTAATCCGCTTGGTTTAATAACAACAAAAACAACACGATTCTCAGAAAGAAAACAACAAGATTGTAAGGCAGGGAACAACAAAATAACGTAACAAAGAATAAGAGTCATAGAGAATCAATGGGAGTGAGTCTTCTTGTGCTTGGACAAATGGTCGGAACGGGCTGCCTTGTATCCACACGTCGTGCAGGCGTAGGGCTTCTCGCCAGTATGGGTTCTTTGGTGAGTCTGCAGACTGATGCGTCGATTTGTCTTGTAGTCACACTTGTCACACTCGTAGGGACGCTCCTCCGTATGAGTCCGCATGTGTTGCTTCAAAGTGAATAATTGGGCAAAATTCTTCTTGCAGACGGAACAGGAATACGGTTTCTCTCCAGTGTGCGCTCGTTTGTGCCTCTTCAAAGTGTCGAGCCTGATTGTCTTGAATCCACAGTCATTACACTTATAAGGTCGATCTCCACTGTGGATCCGTTGATGATCGTGGAGATGGCCTATTTGGCGGAATCTTTTCTTGCAAACATCACACTTGAAGGGCTTTTCTCCCGTGTGCAGCATATAGTGAATTCGGAGATCAGAGCCCTTCGTCCAGGAACTCTTGCAAACTCCGCAAATCATCGGCTTCGGATGTTTCAGCATGTGTTCCGCCAATTCCTCACACGAATTGAGCTTCTCAAGGCAGCCGTCGACGGGACACTTCTTCTCATTATTTCCACCACCCTGAAAAAATCACACAGTGCCATAGGATTTCTAGAAACGAACCGCAGAATTGTTGCCTGTCTCATCCATTTCGTCGTCATCTTGATGATTCGCAGCTTCATCGTCAGAAGGGATCCTTTGACCGTGGAACAATCCCTGAAATTAGATAATAGAAAAAACATGGGCAGCGATTTTCGGTAGTGATGGTTGTGAGGTGGATTTCCCACGTGAACGGACCACGGCTGGACAGGGGGGCTTGATGCGTAAGCCACCCATAATGGGGCCTCAGAGTCAACGTAATCCCCCTCGTATTTTTTGTTACGATTTTCAAGCAAACGGCAAATTACGTAAGTACCAGAAGCACCTTACGTCCACCTATGAAACGGACACGGCACAGATGGAGTGCTAAAAGATATGTCTACTCTTCCCCACGGGATTCTCACTGGCCGGGCCATTTGAAAAATATTGGTCGGTCCGTCCCGGCCCATTTACCCACCTCGTCAGATTTTTGTCATCGCCGCCCAAATTACGGTAGTTCAGATATTTTCCCGCCAACATTGGCTCGCTGCCAAATTGCCATGGAATCCTGCCGCGCTCACGACGGGACAACTCGTACAAAATGCGGCGGCGGCCGTCCAATTTCGCATGGAAGCGTCCGCGACGCGTATCAGATACGTTGTGTGCGCCTTCGCTCGAGGTCCCACAAATATTTTATGCTGTAGCCGTTCCGGCAATTCGACAGATTTTGGGTTCAATGTTTTTCACCACTACCGATAATATTCTCTAACATTGTTTTCGATTTTTGGGCTCATATGATTTTTTATTCTCGGGCTACGGTAGTTTAAAGTTGGGTAGGGTGAAAAATCAAAATGCACCAAAAAGGTGACTTATATATGTTTTCTGACGGCAAATGTAATTTCAAAAACATCTGTAACAAAATAATTTTCAAAATTTTAGCATATAAAATCGAGGGCTCGCTTTGTAATTTATTTGCCGTGAGCGCCAGACCGACCCCATAGCAGAGTGGCAACGTCCACGCTTACAAATCTTGCGACCCGGGTTCGAATCCGCCCTGCGATATTTTGTTTTGCCTACGTTCAACCAACTTCAAAATCAATGGTTACGCGTTTCTAGTGCCTGCCAATCACGTTCGAGCAAAATCTGGTCTTGCACATGCTGAACCGAAAAAAGTGATAGTTTTTCAAACGCATTTTTGAGAGCATGAGTACCTACGGATTTTTTTGGTGTTAAAAGAAAAGTTGTGTAAAATTATGTCTAAAATTGAAATATAATCGTTATTTTCTTACACCAATTGAAAATTTTCGGAGAACTTGAAAAAACTTCAAAATTTTGCATTTTTTGAAGATAACTTTTTTATATTCTAAAATTATGAAAATTCTTTTGTTACAGATGTTTTTGAAATTACATTTGTCGTCAGAAAACATATATAAGTCACCTTTTTGGTGCATTTTGATTTTTCACCCTACCCAACTTTAAACTACCGTAGCCCGGGAATAAAAAATCATATGAGCCCAAAAGTTTCAGGACTTCATATTTGGGTCTTAGGAAGGTCCCACACGAGTTTTCAGAAAATCCGATTTTTTCCATGTCACTGGCCTTATGAAGGCTGCTCGAGTCTTACAGAGACGGCGTCTTAAATTCTGTGCCCTAATCCAAATGCGGCATCCGAACAACACGCTGCGGTTTTCGTTCTATCGTGTGCTGAAAGTGTTGATTCTCACCCGGTTCCCGTGAAATCCTGGCTCCTCTCTCTTCGCGCAGCCTCCATATCCCAACATCTCTCCATCATCCATTTCTTCCTTCACCTCGGCAGTGTAGACCGCCTGAAACCCACAATTAAGTTTTTTGGTTTCTACGAAAATATAGAAAACTTGTAAAGTAATTTAGCAAATTGCCCACCTCCTCTTTTACAGATGACATTTCCCCATTTTCCATTGCCAGCTGCGTCTTGCCCTCTTCAGAAACAAGATCTTCGTTTGAAAGCAGCACGTGAGCATTGAACGCGCCGTACAAGTCGATTTCTTCCTGAACACATTAAATTTTCTACAAAAGAATTGAAGGTTGATAATTTTAACGTAAAATATTGTAAGTCGATGGAATTTTGGGGTCTTGACTGACTTTATGAACTCTGGTACCCAAAAAAAACTATGTGAACATCCTTAATGGGGTTAAAGAAACTGGATGCCCAAAAAAGGGGTGGATAGTAACTCCCGTTTGTCGGCACAGTGAGTCGAGCGAATGGCCCCGCGGAAATCTGCCAGCCGCTTTTTTCCGACTCCTAGTGATTACGGTATTATAATTACAGGGTGTACCTGGTGTCTTTTGTACAATTGTTTCTTTAAAACACGTCGCGTTCGTCTGTCACCGTTTGTACTGCAATTAAAAACCGTAGTTACTAGGCGTCGAAAAAAGCGGCTGTCAGGTCCGTCCTGATTTCCGCGGCTCCCCGCCGTGTCGGGTGTTGAAACCAATTTGAGTATTACCTTTACATTGGAAAATAGTTCCTGTTCCTCGAAAGTCGATTCCATTCCCGGTTCGAACCCAAAATTTTCCTGAAAATTTTATATACTGAATGCTTCTATGGTATTTAGGCAAAAGATTTTTTTTAAAGAGCTTAGATTTTTTTTTTATAATTATACCCGAATTTCGCAAAATTATTTCGAAAAATTCACAGAAAATAGCAACAAAGTCTGTTTTAAGCGGTCTGATCCAATTTCAACTCGCGCCACATGTGCAATGTTGCGCAAAACAACCCCACAGGTAGCTTGTTCATGTATTATTTCCATTTCTGGGCTAAAACTAAACGGCCGTCAACCGGGGGTTCTGCAGAATGCAGAAAAGGAAGTTGATGCAGAAAAGACACCCTCTTTTTGAAACATGAACCTTCCGGCGCAAAACGCCCTTCCCTTTATAATTCTGCCCGAACTCTGTGAATTTTAGAGGTAATGAAAGCGGAGATACCAGTGGAAAGGAAGAGAAACAACGTCAAATTTTAATAAAAACGAAAACAACAAGAGAATCAGGAACAAAACAACGTGGCAGCACAGTAAGACAATTCCAGGAAATCAGTGGGCGTGTCTCTTCTTATGGGCGGACAAATTGCTGGAGTTGGATGTCTTGTATCCACATGTCGCGCAGGAGTACGGCTTTTCGCCGGAGTGGGACCTTTTGTGCAGTTTCAGAGCGTAGTGTTGCGTTGCCTTGTAGTCACACATATCACATTAGTATGGACGCTCTCCCGTATGTGTGCGAATGTGTCTAGTCAAAGCGGATGAATGGGCAAAATTCTTCTTACAGACGGAGCAGGAATAAGGTCTCTCTCCGGTGTGTGTGTTCGCTTGTGCCTCTTCAAATGGGAGAGTTTGTTTGTCTTGTATTCACAGTCGTCACACTCGTAAGGCCGTTCTCCAGTGTGAATCCGTTGATGAACGAGGAGACTGCTTTCTTGCGTAAACGTTTTCTTACAAACGTCACACTTGAAAGGTTTTTCTCCACTGTGCTTCATGTAGTGTTGTAGGAGATAATAGCTCTTTTTCCAAAAACTTTTGCAGATTCCACAAATCATTGGCGTCTTGTGCTTCTTCATGTGCTTCACAAGATCTTCAGAAGAACCCAAGTTCTCGGTGCATCCATCCACAGGGCACCGCTTCTCCTCATTTCCACCGCCCTGTAAACGAACATTGAAACATTTGCTTTCTAAATACCAACCATTGAATGATCTTCTTCCGCCACCTGATCCATACCTTCGTCTTCATTCTCAGCTTCTGAAGCTCCGTCATCAGGAACGGCCATTTGACTGCGCGGAAATCTCTGAAAAATCCCAAAGAAGTAAATACTCAGTTGCCCACTCGGTCTTTCCTGTCACACACCCGTCATTTAAAGCCAAAATACAGAAAATCGCTATTCGAAGTGCACTTTTGAGAGTTACTACTAAGCTTAGCAAGTCCTTTTGGCCAAATATTGATCGGCTGGCTGATCCTTAGATAAAGACCTTTTCAAGCGGCCTGACATGTTGTGTGAGCTCTCAAACCCCCTAAAATCCCATAACCAACCTTTCCTTTCTCCTTCTTCTGCTGATTCTTCCTGATTTCTTCACCTTCTTCTCCAAAATGGACAAAATCTCCGTAGAACTTTTTCGGTTTGGCCACTCGACCGCTCCTCCTTCGCATTGGCTTCTAAAACATTTAAAACCAACAGAAAAAAGTAAAACGACCTCGACCATCTCTACCTCCGCTTCATCCTCATCTTCTTCATGTCTCTGCTCATTCGCCTGAAACACGCAAATTATACAAAATAATCAAAACTAACTAAAACAATCCTTCTTTCCCAATATCTTACTCGGTTTTCGTGAAATTCTTCCTCCTCTCTCGAAGCCAAGCGTCCGTTCTCCAAAATCTCTCCATCGCCCACTTCTCTTTTCACCACAAAAGTGTAGACCGCCTAAAAATTACAATTTAATGTTGCTTAATTTCGAAAATATAGAAAAACTCTTTTGATAATAATTGCAATTTCCCCACCTCCTCTTTGACGAACCGCTTTACGCCATTTCCCCATGCCAGCTGCATCTGATCCTCTTCGGGATCGACTATTTCCTCCTAAAATACAATAAAATAGGATAGAAAGCAGAATTTAACCTTTTTTACAGCTTCATTTGAGAACAACTTCTCTTCCTCAAAATCCATCCTCGAATCGAATTTCTTAATAACTTCTGATCATGAAGGTTCTATGTAACTTGCCTAGAAGTTACATAGAACCTTCAGAATGATGTTGACGTCAACATTTGGTTGAGTGCACAATGAAATTTTCAGTGAGACCCTTTTAAAGTGACCCGTAGATACACACGGATAATTCCATTCCGCCGAAAGCCGGCCAAATCTTAGCCTACCGCAGTCAGAACCATATCCTTCAGCTTGGGTGGGGCTGCAGGTTAGTGATATGGGGTCAAAAAGTTATCCCCCCTTCAGGTGAGTTCCTCAAAAAGTTGTGCCTCCCAATGCATCAAATACCACCCACTTCTCAAAAACCCAAAATCCCGGAAGCACCTTGCGCCCATTACAGTGGTGAATTGAAAAGGCTGGTAAAAGAGTGGAAAAGCCACGAAAATTACAAAAAAACGACACGTTCGATTTGCTTTTAATAACTTAAACACACAATGTTATCAGGAATAAAGGTATCAACATGACAAAATAGACAGGGAAACAACAAATTAGTGTGGTAGCAAGGATGTAAATTCCAGGAAATCAGTGGGCGTGCCTCTTCTTATGAGTGGACAAATGGTCGGAACGGGTTGCCTTGTATCCACACGACGTGCAGACGTGGGCCTTTTCGCTAGTGTGGGTCAGTTGGTGGTTCTTCAGAGTGGAGTTACGAGATGTCTTGTAGCCACAGATGTCGCATTCATAAGGACGCTCGCCCGTATGAGTCCGCATGTGTCTAGTCACATGGGATGATTGGGCAAAGCTCATCTTGCAGACGGTGCATTTATAGGGCTTCTCCCCAGTGTGGGTTCGTTTGTGCTTCGTTAAATCATTACTGTAGTTTGTCTTGAATCCACAGTCATCGCACTTGAATAGCTTTTCCTCTGAGTGCATTCTGTAGTGTCGTCGGAGGTGGGCGCCACTCTGCCAGGAACTCTTGCAGACTCCACATATCATTGGCTTCATGTGAGTCTTCATGTGCTTCGCAAGATCCTCAGAAAAACTTAGCTTCTCGGCGCATCCATCCATGGGGCACTTCTTCTCCTCATTTCCACCCTCCTGGAACCAACATTTTACATGGGAAACTTTAAAAACAAACTAACCCTTCGGACAAAGATGGAAGCATCCGAATCGTCTTCAGAATGACGGTTCTCCCCATCATCAGACCCTTCATCTTCTGTGTCTTGAAGTCTCCTCCTCTTCTGAAGTTTCTAGTTTGATCAACTAATACTTCCAATAACCAAAAAAGCAATAACATACAGTAGTAGCTGGGCTCCCACAGAAAGAAGCCTGGCTGACGTCCTGAGGGACTAGGCTCAGAGGAAGGGGAGCCTCTGATGAGATCGACTGGTCCGCAGGAATTCCTACTCCTTCGCCCATTTCCTCCACCTCCTCTTCTTTCAGTTCTTTCTTGACCGTGTCTTCGTTATCCTGAAAAATCGATAAAATTATATTTAGGCTTTAATTAGGCATGAAAACGGGTAAATAACTGAATTATGCACAGAAATTGGCATTAGCCCGACTATCACGGCATGGGGGTCTCGCTTAGAAGGATTTTGGTACAAATCGCTGTCCCCAGGTCACTTTTAAAGGGTAGGGTGTGCATAGAAAAACATGGACCGTGAAAGGGTCGCGCCACACGTCGCATGCGTAATGTGGGGGGGGGGGGTCGCGCAGAACGGACCCCATAGAAAGCTTGTTTATTTATGGCGGGGTGTCGCCAACACTACATCGTAGGTGTCTCGCCCGTGTATTATATATTTAGGCCTTAATTAAGCCATACACATAATTGTGTAATTAAATCACCCACCTTAACTCTCAGCTGCGTCTGTCCCACTTTTCTCTTCCGCACCTTCGGCTGGGCAGTCACGGCGTTTCCACAAGACTGAAAATACATAATTCATTTAAAAATAAAACAAAAATTACCGTTTCCACTTCCAGAGTCGGTTCTTCTGAAGGCACGCCGTGTTCTCCGGGGCCTCCTTCCACCACTTCCTCCTTCACAACAACTTCACTCGGCTTAAAAAGATAACATTTCCAAGTTTTCGGGGGGAAAGCTAACCTTATCGTTTCCCACTTTCTCCCTGGTTTCGGCACCATCGTCTCCCGAATTTTCCTTTCTCTTATTTATCGTCGAAACCTGAAAATACCCATTTTTCAAAAGAAAAAGCGAATACTCACCTCCTTGTGAAAACTAGATGAGTGATCCTTCGCAGGAATATCTCCTCCTCCGTCCATTTCCACCTCTTCTTTCATCTCTTCCTTGATTTCGGAATGGGAAGTGCCCTGAACTAAGGCATAGTCAAGTATTAAGTACCTTAAGGTCTTAAAAAACATAATTAAAGGTGTAATTATGTAACTTATCTTGTTAAGCATACGCCTTATTTCCAGCTGTTTCTGCTCCACTTGTCCCATCGGAACATTCGACTGAGTCGTCACGACGGACTGAAATTACATAAATAACTTAGAAATTACATCAAAATATAAATTTTCCTTCTGTTTCTCCAATAGAATCTGATTTTCAGCCGCATGGTCCTCAGTGTCTTTCGCCTAAAAAATAGCCAATTCAAACCAAAAATCGGATAAATTACCAGAATTTCGGCATTTTCCTCATCCTTGATGACAAATGACTTGGCGAAAGGAGCGAGGACTTCGAAGGTGGAGTCGATTTTGAAGCAGAAATCGTTGTTTTCCTGAAAATGAGAGTTTTTCGAGAATTAAGAGTAAAATACAAGGAAATTGGTGAGGGAAGAGGTGTTTCGGGAGGGTGGAAGGATCGTCAGGAGGTAGGACAACCTGAAAAGAGATTTTTTGTTGAAAAGTTTGAGGCTATGGAAAGCAGAAAAGGTAGCTAAATTAGTTATAGTTGCCGCCAAACGGGGATCATTCCAATTTGTGCCTTCATTATCTGTTGATATTATGATTTTATGCTGATCTAATATCAACAGAGAATACTTGAACGAAATTGGCATGCTGCCCGTTTGGCGTCTGCTATATGTCACAATTAGGTCAGTTGCCACGCGATTTTTGGTGCAAAATCTGCCCATTACCGAATGGTTTCACAGTAGAAAAGGTCTAAAACCTACATTTTCTCATCCCTCTCGTTCTCCTTTCCGCCTCCCTCCAAAATCTCCTCCATCTCCCTCCTGCAGTCCTCCTCCACCTTCTTAATCCTCTCTCCAACGCTTCTTCTGATGGCCGCGATGCCCAGAACCTTTCTGTCCAGAACTCCAATTTCTTCGTTCGTCAATGCCCTTCCTCGACTGTAGAGTTTCTCGGTCTCTTCAATCTTCTAAAATTATACAATATTAGTTATAAAGTTTAAAAATACCTCTTCAACCTCCTTCAGAAAACTCTCCAACAGAGCGACGGCCTCAGGAACGGGGAATCCCTTCCTCTTTCGGCGGAGCCTCATCGCTTCAGAATCAGGCACTGAAAGTAATATTTTAAAAGAAAACTAGAAACTTTTGAACAGAACACTTACGAGGTCAAATCAATTTTGATGTTCAAAGCTAGCTTCAAAAGGTAAGCGATAAAAACACCTCACCTGACCCAGAGTCGGAAGACGGTGGCGAATCCTCTCTCACAAGGATCCTTTCCTTCTTTTTCGGCATTTATACGGTTGATATCTGAAAAGAGAGGTTCAAATACATAACAGCAACGAGACTAAAATGTAAAAAAAGACTTTTACAAAACTTATGCAAAAAATCAAAAAAGAAAAGTGCGCGGTTACAATCTGCAAGTTCAAACAACCGCTGCGGGACCAAACACAAACTCGCAAACTAAAATTTGTTTTGATGGATCTCAAATTTCTGCACGAATATTTGGGGGTTTTTTTTTCATTCCATTCACTCACCGCGTTAAAGTAATTTTTTTAAAAAATTCAGGTCTTTGGACAGCATTTATACGGAACATGCCTCATGCAGCGAAAACTAACAAAGAAGGAGAGGCGCAGGAAGACCACACGTTTTCCGTTACGTGAATTCCCATTTACTACTTTCCCTGCCTCCCTCACTTTGCCTCCCTCTCCCCTCGTGGACGGTCGCCTCCTCTCCTCCATCGACCGAAATGCTCTTCCTGGTGAACTCCGTGCTTTCGATGTGGCTGTTGGTGCTCGCGACGCAGAACTGTGGAAAGAAGAAGAACGAAAAGAAAAAGGAGAGCAAAAATGATGAAAATGGTTACGAAGAGGTCGATATCCAGTGAGCAATCGATACGCAACGAAAAAAAACCATAGGAATAAACAAATCTCTGCCTCTCTCCTATCCTTTTCCCTTCCTTTCTTTTGCTTCACGTCTCCTTCTAATCGCTTGACGGCTTCCAGTGATAAACTGACGATTCGATAAAATTTAGTAGGTAAGCGAATTTTAAAACATGTCTGTTACTGTCGTTTGTCTAAAATAGAGGACCTTATTATTTTCGCATCCTCTTTTCTTATTTCGCATTTTAAAAAAGCTATATAAAACAGCTTTATTTCTGCGAGTGTGCTTTTCCAGGTCATTCGCAGATCTGTGTGGGACTTAGAAACATTTAGAATCTCTTGTTTTCGGTGGTCTTGACTTCCCGAAATACATTGCCTCAGTGCTGTCAAGATTTTCATAACTGTGAAGCCCAAGACCACGGTTCGATCCCGGTCGGTGAACTTTTTTTTACGCAACTGTTATTGTAAAACTATAGGTTCGTAATTCAGCTCAAGGGTGACTGATCAGCGGGCCGGGCCGGGCCGAAAAACTTTGAGGAAGGGGCCGGCTCGAGTATTTTTGAAAATCTAATTTTTTTAAACTCTTTTCAAAGTGAATATTTTTCAGATCTTATTGTTGCATAACATAGTTCTAATTGTGCAAAACATACTGTTGTTAAAAAGGATTCGAACTACCCTATATAAATTTGTACAATTTTCATGGCCGAGTGGCTAAGAGGTCGGACTGGTAATCCGAAGTTACCCCAGTTCGATCCCCTGCCGACAAAACTTTTTTTTGCTTTTCTTGGTTTACGTAATTGTTATGTTAGAGACACATTTTCTGAGCACAGAAAGTGAAAAACTTTGTTCTCAATCTTCAGAAATTTTAACGTCAGGCTAAGGAAAAAAGCCAACCTTGGTCCGGGCAGACAAATTTTTTCCCCACAATTTGTTGGCCCATTGCGCGTTATTCTTGCAAAGAACACTCAGAAATTTGACATTTCCGTATTAAAAAATAACAAAATTACTAATATTTATATCGCCATGCGCAATTACAAGATCGTAAAAGATAAATGTGTATGCGTGTGCAGGACATTATGGTCAGAATACACGATATAACACGGGGCATAGAGGACGCGGCGGGACACGAGAGAGGGCGGCGTCTACCAAAAACAACAACATAGAAACATATACAAGCATGATTCACAGGGTAATAATGGGACGTGGCGAGGGGCACTATTCTGTCATGAATCGGTCAACCCGTGGCGGCTTCTCAATGTTTTTGTAGTTGAATGCTATCGACGTGGCGTAGATCACTCCGTCGTCGCGGACCAGAGAGATGGGGACCTGGAAAGAGAGACAATTAGAGAAGCAGAGAGAGAGAGAGAGAGAGAGAGAGAGAGAGAGAGAGAGAGAGAGAGAGAGAGAGAGAGAGGGAGGACTCACATCCATAGGCTCGCTCCAATCG
Organism: Oscheius myriophilus; assembly: GCA_964057215.1. Lineage (NCBI taxonomy): Eukaryota > Metazoa > Nematoda > Chromadorea > Rhabditida > Rhabditidae > Oscheius > Oscheius myriophilus. Next base: position 3,282,062 of record OZ059905.1, read on the forward strand.
CTGGCGGCGTAGTCCTTCCCCACGGTGCCCCAAGAAGGCAGGATACACGTCAGCGCCTCGTCGGATCTGAAAATTAACAAAATTAGACTAAACATCATTAGCCCTAATTAGCATGTGAAATTAAAGATACTGTGCAGTTTAGAAAGCATGCAGTGGGCTCAGACAATTACAGTAGAAAACCGTAAACCTTACAGTAAGTCAAGCAAAAGGTACGGGCCGCGGGCTCTCCTGACAACAGTTTTCAAGAATTTATAAGTTTGAAAACGTCAAACTAAGCGAAATTGGTTTATGTTTCATAAGAATCAAATAAAGTTCAGTTTGAACAAAGTTAGACCAAAAAACATGTTGAGAACCCCGGGTCGTCCTAAAAAATACACCGTAACCCAAGCAACTAGTGCATACGGTAGCCCCAAAAAATAGTGATTAGAATAAGCGGAAATGCAAAGTAACTACCGTATCCAAAACTATTAATTTCTACAGTAACCTACTGTCAACCCGAATAAAACAAACAACTATGCCGTAATACAATACACGATGACCACAATAACCCAAAACCATCACTTACTTAGGAGGGAAAAAGCTAAGGGTACGGTAAGAAAATGTGGGACAGGTACCGTTGGGGGCTCGATGCGTAAGCCCCCCCCCAAATGGTGCGTCCTAGAGTACGTAAGCCCCTCCTTAACTTGTTGTTACCATTTTCAACCAAACGCCGAATAACGTGGGTACCAATCACCTTACGTCCATCGTAGCCTACCGTAACCCATAGAGAATGTTGAACAACAGTACTGTAGAAACCGATTGAAAAAGAGGGCTACCGTACTACAAGAACAAAAATAACTACTGCTTACCGTAACCCGAATTGACACAACGACAGTAACCCAGGGTACAGTATACCTTTACAAAAAAATCTACTGCACCAATTCTACAGTACTCATTAACGACACGAAATTAATACATCCCAAATCCCCTTTACCCACCTCCAAATGGTGTCCACAGGCGTGGCTCCGAACCAAATCTTGAGGTTGGACTTGAGATTTGAGCCCATTATGGTCACCCGGGTCATCGAATCGGCGCCGGTGAGTTCCATGCTCTGCGCAACGGGCACCGGGGTGATCGGTCGGCTCACAGCGCCCATCGCCTCGTAGAATTTGTACTCGGCCTTGTCCGTGCTGATGATGGTCCACGCCGCTCCGTCGCTGATCTGGTGGTGGTTGTGGTCCACCGGCGTCGCCTGCAAATGCAATTATTTATATTTTATTGTTACTTTTTGTTTCTTTGGAAATCTTGAGTCTCTCTATTCCATGGCTGGATGAAGAGAGTTTGGGGGCTTTATGCGTGAGCCCCCCATCCAAATGATGTCTCTGAGGCTACGTAAGCTCCCATTTGATTTTTTTTTTTGTTTTTACCATTTTTATTCAAACGTCAAATTACGTACGTGCCGCGAGCACGAACCATCCACCCATGTTCGGCAGGCTCGCTAGCCCCGAAAATCTCCGTTTCTCGACATAAAAACTGATATCCCTTCGAGAACAAAACACTTTCCCATTGGCGAATCGGCGAAACCATAACCACAGTATTATCCACCGTAACACACAAAGGATACTGTGAGAAAATCAGGGTCATAAATGAGTCGAGAATACAAATGGTTATGTGAAAGCCGTGCTTGCTAGCTTGAAAAGTAACCCAGTCACAGTAACCCATGGTTTTACCGTAACCTGATTACAAAATTACACAAACCATAAAGTATGTGCATTTAAGGAACCCCAAATTGACTCGTGTTTGCCCCGTTTTCGCGCGCGCGGGTGTCTGAGCAATTAATAAGGCATGTGAGAACTGGCAGCCGGACGCGGGCAGGGGATAATGTGTCGCCCCAAACACACAAACAGCAGCAGATGCAGGCGATACTGTAGCCATTGGATACATCAGTGAGAAGGTTTCTAGACTCAGTACTATGCAGTTGAAGAATTGATAAGAGAATTGATAAGTTTTGTAATCGCATAAAATATTGTGCCAGGCCATAAAAGTCCCTTAGACCATTTGTGCCAACCATTGACCGCGTTTAACCACGTCAAGCAAGGCCGCTTGAGAAACTTCTGGTAAGCATGAGCCACTTCTGGCAACCATACGCCGCTTGAACAGCCTCTGACAACCGCAGTCCGCCTGGAACGCTTCTAAGAACCTGAGGCCGCTTGGACCGCATCTGGTAGCCACAGACAGCTAGATACTACTGCGGCAACCACAGGCCGCGTAAGCCGCATCCGGCAACCACAGGTGGCTTGTACCGCTTGTGACAGTCACAGACCTACATTTGTGGCAATTACATGCCGCTTCTGACAAGGAAACTGACTGGGTGGCTTCTGGAAACCACAGGCCGCTTTTACCGTGGCCTGGGAACCAAAGGCCGCTTGTTACGCGTGTGTCAATCTCAGACCGCTTTGACCACCTCTGGGAGACACAGGCAGGCACACTTGTGGCAGCCACAGGCCGTTTGAACCGCTTGTGACAAGCGCAGTCCGCCTGGACCGCTTCTGGGAACCTGAGGCCGCTGGGACCGCTTCTGGGAGCCACAAGCAGCTAGGTACGCTTGTGGCAACCACAGGCCGCTGAAACCGCAAACGGCGATCACAGGTTGCTTGGACAGTTTCGGACCAGAACCGGCCGCTTAGGACAACTACAGGCCGCCTGGGCCGCATCTGACAAGCACAGGCCGCTCCTCCCTCATTCTTCCCCTTTCTTACCGTGTGCTGAATGATCTTGTCGTGATTGAGACAGAGGTAGACCAGCTCATTGTCCATCATCTGGAAGGCGCACTTGTGCAGTTGAGAGACCGGCTCCTCGGCGGTAGCCGCGTCCAGGATGGCATGCTGCTTGTCAACCTTCAAAATGAAATCTTCAGAAGCCTCCCGAATCAACCAACCTTGCGAATGCGCAGCTTCGGCAGAGCTATTCCGCTGACACTGTCGATGAGTTTCACGACAGAGCCATAGTAGACGAATCCCTCCTTCACGAGGAAGTTTTCCCTTTCTTCACCCGGACACATGTCATCGTCATCTGAAAATAGAGAGGTTTTTAGAGAGAGAGAGAGAGAGAGAGAGAGAGAGAGAGAGAGAGATCGGAACTCAAAAACTCACACAAATGAATGGTAAACGCGCCCCATCGCGCCGAACTGGCGTGGAAGGCTCCATTCTCAACGTGCAGGTACCGCGTGCTCACGGTTTGGGAACGCAGGCGGTTGAACAGAGCGACCTGAAAATAAGAATAGTCCTTTAACGAGCATAATTATCTCTTACCTTGGTGCCTGAGGCTATGCAGAGGTACTTGCAGTCGGTGTTCTTCATGCTTTGCTTCTTTTTCGACGGCTTGCTGATCACCTGGAAAAGAGTCTCTAGCTGTCTAGTTTCTCGATGAAATTATAACCCTCTGAACATCATTTTTTTGCCTCATACCGTCTAACCGTCTGACTCCCTCCCCCTCTATGTCTCAAACCATCTAACTGTATGATTCTCTACCTTTTATTCATTCACTGACCGTCTCGCTCTCTTACTCTCTCTCCCTACCTCTATATCACGCTGTGTAACAAAAAAAACATACACACAGTCTCTCTCTCTCTCAGACAGAGACACAGAGAGAAGCAGAGACATAGACAAAAGAGACATGGAGACAGACTCTCTCAATTACACAAAAAATCCACCGCTCAGAGCTTCTGTCTAAGAAATTTGTAACCGTCTGAGTCTCCATATCTCTCAATGTCTCTGTCTATCTGACTATCTGATTCTCTCCATCTCTTTAAAACTGTCTAACCGCCTCATTCTCTCAAACTGTCGGAAAGTCGTACTCTCTCGAACCGCCTCTTTCTCTCTGTCCATCTCTCTCAGTGTGGCTAACCGTCTGACTCTCTCTCTCTCAACCACCTCTCTCTAATTTTGAAACTCTTTCACTGCCTGATCCTGTCTTTCTGTCCCGCTACTAGCCATGGTTCTCACGGCCGAAGCGGGCCGGGCAGAGAACAGTGTCGGCCTGTTTCGGCCCGGTTTGTAAATTTTTACAACTAAAATTTCATTAAACCCTTACTTAACCAAACGTTAAAATTTAAAAAACCCCACAACCTCTTTAATAATACTTCTATTGCATTTTTAAACTAATTCTAGGTTAGCAAAAATAAAGTGTCCCGCCCGGGATCGAACTTTGGTGGCGTGTGTGACAGTTTGACTAGGTGGTCCGAATAGACGGGCCGAAGCGGGCCGGGGCGAGGATTTTTTTTCAAGTCGGCCCGGCCCGCGAGAACAATGCTACTAGCTGACCATAAGTCTCTCACTCACTAACTAAATAGCCCCGCGTCTCCCTCTCTTTCTGCCTCTCTCTCTCTCTCTCTCTCTATCTCTCTCTCTCTCTCCCTCTCACCTTAATCCTCTGCGAATTGAACAGTCCCACTTCCAGCATACATCCGTAGAACAGTTGTATGCTCAGCTCAAAGTACTTTCTCTTGTCCGAATCGCTGATGTATAGCGTCTTCGCAGCGCAGTAGTCCTTTCCATTGGTGAAATCCAACTGCTGTCTCTCCTGATCAGAAGGTGCTCCTATGCCAATATAGGCGCAGATCTCGCCAGCTTGTTGCTCCTGAAATCATGAGATTCTCAAAATTTGGCAGAAAACTTACAGATAGGCGCTCTTGTTCCGGCGTCAGCTCCAGCCCACTGGCCATTTTGTTGCGATCCTTTAAGGTCTTGTACAACATCTCCACTTGGGCACGCTTCTCCTTCCAGCCTTGGCCTTCGAGGTAGATGCAGGGAGGGGGGCAGAAAAACCTGGAAATGAGAAATTGTGACGACTTCAAAAGCTACGAAATTCAGACTGAGTTCTTGGAATTTCGTATATTCTTTTTGTTAACTCACTAGTCAGTCTTGGGCTATAGCAATTGTGATTACCGTAGCCTTGCATTATTTCAGTGAAACTCGCTGGTAACCTTAGGCCGCTTGTAGAGCTTCTCCTTAGCGAATTTAACAACTTCGGGCAACCATAAACCAGGCATGGGCCAAAATCGGAGCTCTATCCTGAACGCACCCCCTTTTGTAAGTGGTACTTCGCGGGTGGTATTAGAACCAGCCGGGTGTCAATAGGGTCAGAAATGATGTTATTATTACCCTTAACGCAACTTCCGTTTGTAATAAAGGTTCGAAAAAGAACGGTATAGCCCTTAGCTATCTCCGAGTCTGACAATATGATTATGAGCGAGCACTTTGGCAGCCTCAGGCCGCTTGATAAGCCACATACTGTAGATACAGCCAGATTACGGTCCTTTAAAAACCTTAGGCCGCGCTTCCTCTAGAAATCGCACGAACCACATATGATGTTTTGGCCACGAGCTACAACTTTGGAAGCCTCAGGCCGCTTCACCAGCTTGTCGTAGACATAGCCAATTAAAAAGTTTTTGGCAACTTTTGGCAAAACCGTATCGCGGCACCACTGGGTCTCTAGGACCTCTCCTGACCACCGTCGTCCGCGTGAACATGCTATGGCAGCCACATACTATTATCACAGATTTTGGCAGTCGCAGGTCGCAAGATAAATGTCTGGTCGGCTACGGCCCCCTTTCACAGCGTTTTATAGCCTTAGGCCGCTTCGGGTTTGAACCTTCGGGTAGCTTTACGCCGCTTACATAGCGTTTGCTAACGTTAGACCGCAGGCCGCCTCCACCTTAACAGCTTTGGCAACCTTCGGCTTACGGTCCTAGGCACGCCATACGCCGCTTCTGGCAGAATCAGGACGTTCATTGTACATTTCTAGAGTCTTGATAGAGCCTTGAGACTGGGTTTAATCCCTAAGTTCAGCAACAAGAACCCAAAAAAGTGCGTAACCGTCTGTTTCTTAAGGTTTTCACCAATTAACCCATTAGGTCGGCCCACCAATCCCGTATATGTTGCACATTATCGCTCTCAGTCAGTTACAACACGACAATGTTTGCCTTCCCCTGCAGTGCCACCTGCGACTTTCTTAGCTCCGGCTGCCACACCGTCATCAGGAGCAATCGCGCGAACAGCTGGTGATGTGTACACGCGCCTAATCGCGCGCTCTTGTAGCCATTTAAGGGCGCGCAACTACTGCCAGCCGCTTGCGCTAATTGAATCTGATCCCTTAACACGGGGGTCGCGTAATCCGGACCATCTTGGCCCGGCTGGCTGTGGATTAACAACACGGGAATTATGGAACGCAGATTGGGTAATCAGGCTCAAGCACTCGAGGCTACTAGAAGCGAGAGGCCTGCGGTTGACAGAAGCGGTTAAAGCGGTCAGTAGTTGTGTAGAATGGTTCAAGCGGCCTACGACTACCAGAAGCGGCTTAAGCGGCCAATGGACATGCAAAAATGGCTCACGCGGCCTACGATTGCCAGAAACGGCCTAAGTTCGTCAACCACCATAGCGGCCTGCGGTCGCCAGAAGCGGGCTATATTTGTCAACTGCCAAAGCGGCCTACGGTTGCCTGAAGCGGCTCAAGGGGCCTGCGGTTGGCAAAAGCGACCAAACGGAACGCGGAACGGTTCACGCGGCCTATGTACATCAGAAGCGGCCTATTCTCATTTTCATCGACCTTCGGTTGCCTGAAGCGGTATAGGTGACCAGGGATTATGCGTAATAGCTCACGCGGCCTACGATTGCCATAATCGGTGTTTTAATATTTCAAATTCTTCGGGCCAGCCCGCTTCTCCCCAAATTTTCCGCCGATTTCCCGCCCGTCTACCTACCGTAACCTTGACGCCTCTTTATTATCTAATGAGTGCGCGCGGCCTCCTTTTGTCACCTTCTCTCAGCTGACTAATCGGATTTCCCGGGGACAACCGTGTGTGTATTCTTGGAATTTCTCGAAATCCACTCAATTTGCGGTTTAATTTCGCGGGATTACGGTAGTTCTCCCACGGTTCCTATCAAGTCACGCGAGTAAACACGCAGCCACACCGGGATATTAGTGTTACTTGGAGGAATTTCTTAGAAATGATGTGGGAAAGAGAGACACGAGGGCTGATTACTAATTACCGTATACCATATATATAATCAGGGTAATTAGCAAGTAGGAAGAAAGTTCAAGATATTTCGTTTGAAAACCAAACAGTACCTTAAAAACTTCAAAGATTTTGACCAAATCATCCTTCCACATCCTAAAAACGCACTATCAAAGCGCTAATACTGGCACGCTCAGGTCGCGTAAGGGAAATGCAACCTAAGGCGGTTTTATTGGACTTTATTGGAATGCGGGCAAGCTAAGGTCGCTATATTCTATTCATGCAACCTCAGGCCGCTTCACACTCCCTCGGGCAATACAAGACCGCTTAACCGGAATTTAGGCAGCCTAAGGCCACTTTATGGGATCTCAGACATCGGCAGGTCGCGTTACCTGCATTTAGACAACCTCAGGTTGCTATATCAAAACTCATACAACTTGATGCCCCATCATCGAAATTCAGGCCGTTTTACCGAAAATATGGCAACCTCAGGCCGCTAAACCGAAAATATAGCGACCTCAGTCCGCTATACCAAAATTCATACCCCCTAATACCGCTTAATCGGGACACAGGCAACCTGAGGCCGCTTCACCGCCCGTCAGGAAATCTCAGGCTGCTTTTGCCGATTTTCCTGACTCCAGTCCATCTCAGTCCGGTCTACTTGAAAACAGGCAACCTCAGGCCGCTTTAGGCCTTTCAGCTTCTTGTATCCTACCCGGGCCAGCCCGTCCACAACCAACAACCGAAAACCACCAAACCTTACCGTTTCTCATTTCCATAGGACTTTTGAGCGACCTTGGCGTGGTAGATGGAGATCGTGCAGTCGAGCCGCGACTTGTTCTGCAGGTATTCCATCATCCGGACCCTGAAAAACGGATGTTTCCTATTTGGTTGTGTATTTTCGCCCCTTTTCACAATTTTCACTGAAAATTCGTATTTTCAGTGAAAATTGGAGACTTCTTGTAGTATAAAAAGCGTTTTTCAGAGAAAAAAAAACTAACGTTGTGAGGGGGCCGGGGGAGTCGGGTAGCATGGGAAGTGGGTGCTGCATCAGGGCCGAGTAGTTCGTGCTGAGACCGTTGTCGAAGAACGACGTCGTCGACGAGGACGGAGTGGAGACATTGTAGAAGGGCTCTGGAAACGGAGGGATTATAAGACATTTGTTGATTTTATTTATTTATTTTTTGAATTTTTTAAAATATAAATTTTCACTGGGTGATGTGGTGCAAGGCATTTCGGCGTTTTATTGAAAATGTTAATATAAATGAAAGGGGGCTAACGTAGCCTCTATTTTTCACTATTTGGGGGGGGGGGGGGTTACGTATCGAGCCCCCAAACACACACTATCCATCATTGATCCGTAGTTTATTTTTTTAAATATGAAATAAAACCTCTTTTTTTGCCAAATTTCGTGGCTATTTGATGTAGCCGCATTGTGCCATTATTTCAGTGTCGTGCATGAAATTTTCCGTATGGTGTACATATGATACTCAGTTATAAAATGTGAAAAAACATTGTTAACCGTTACAGTTATATTTACATTTTTTTACAATTGTTACAGTACTTTTAAACAGTTTTAAATTACTTATGGATTTGCCATGGGCAAAAATGACAATAAAATGTACTCAAAAATAAATGCGGAATCAAGCCTTGTTTTAGATTCAGGCCGGCCCGTGATTTCTGTCTCTATGTTATTTACTCCTTTCATTAGTTTAAATAACCCCTATCATCACACTGCCTCACTCTCTGACGCAGAGAATTCAAATCTCTCCTCTTTTGTCTGAGGCGGCGCCTTCAAAAACAACCTCTCAGGGTGGTCTGTGTCTTTCGTAGAGTGCAAAGCAGGGAGGTCTCAAAAAGAGGGCCTGAAAGTCGGCGCCGCCTGAGTCACAGTCGACGCCGCGGCGACGATCGCTCCATCAAAAAATAGCTGTCTCCAATTCGAATATGATGAGGGTTACGGTAATCAGCCGCTGGCAATTGGGGTTGCCATGGAGATATTTCGAGCAGAAAAACAGTGTTTCAAGGAAAAAAGGGGATAAACTGGACTGTGAACCCAATTTTCTAACGACTGTAGTACATTTAACAGCACAAAAATCGCGTGGAAGCGAAAATTCAAACAAGTGAAAATGTGTTACTCAAGCATGACAAAGGCTGGCCCGCTTCCAGATTTTCCACCGCCCGGCCCGGTCCCGACCAAAACTTTATACCTATTTCAATGTAAAAGTCAGAAAAAAAACGAAAAAGTAATTTTTCGGGCCGGCCCGTTTGCAAATTTTTTTGGGCCGGCACCAAATTTTGACATACAGTTACACATTTCGCACCATCTTTAACTAAGGTCAAATTACCATAAGTTTCACAAAGTTACCAGAGTGGAGAAATTTTACAGAGTTTGTGGATTACGGTAGCTCAATATTTTCGTGTAAGGAAAAGTGAAAAAAGACTTGTGGGGGTCATTTCAATTCAAAACACTGTTAGAAGTCCACATATTTACCATATTAAATAAACATTGTCTACACGATTTCAATGTTTGGGTACTGTAGCTAATTTCGCGTTAGCGCGAGAAAATCACCAAAAAACTTATTTTTGTGAAAAATTACAGAAAGCGTTTTCAAGACGAATTTCGATGTACGAAAACATTTCAAAAAATTAGTAAGCTAAGCGAGAAAAAGGGCTAAACTTTCGCCCAAAACTTCCGAGTTTCGTCAAAAAACATTTACCCAAAAATGAGGTAAGGCATAGAAATCGTTCACTTACCCAAAAATGAGACGATTTTGCGAAAAATCGTTCAAAACAGGGAGGATGAGTCGATTTTGGAATAGAATTTTGATAAAGAAAGGATGAGAGAGCGACAAAAATCAAATACGACGATGAGGAAAAATCAAATTTTTACGCGAAAATCAGCCAAGGACAAGCAGGACTGTCATGGTTTTACGAAGAGCGTCACACCATAAGAAGAGGGAAACCCCTACTTTTCAGCCAAATTTTGCCAAAAAGAGCCGATTTCCACAACAACAAAAAAATCGTCCCCACTTACCGACTGCGCAAAGATTAAACTGAGGCTGGTAGTTGAGTCTCGTGTTGAGATGTTGGTTGAAAGTGGCCGCCGGCTGGAAAGAGCCGGGGAATTGTCCCAAAGCGGCTGACCACATGTCGGCTGTGGTTTGTTGAGGAGTGGGGTAGTAGTAGGAAGTCTGTAGGTCGTGGATGCCCATAGGGTACCCCAAAGTCCTCGCAACGAGGGAGGTGTCATCGTTGGTGCAGTAGGCCCCGCTGCCGTCGACTGCTGAGGGAGGAGGGGCCGAAGACGTCTGGTAATCCATGGCGGGAATCTCCCGGCAAGAGTGTGGGATGGGAACCGGGGATAGCAGGACCGAGAGGATCTAACTGTGGGATTCTCCCGCGCCGAGAGAGGGCCGCGCGACGGCCCGAGGGGCGGGGCCGGGTGGCAGCGGCCAATGACAGCCGGCGACCGATCGATGCAGGTGGAGACGGTAAGTTGGAGAGAGAGAGAGAGAGAGAGAGACAACTAAGTGAAAATCTAGATGTAGTTCAAGTACACTAATTTCGAGAACAAGCGTATCCAAAGAAGATGTTCCCAAGAAAAAGAGATTATGAGATTATGACTATTTTCCAAAAACCGCTGGAACCGCTTTTCGGCCACATTTCAACGTTAGGCCGCTTATTGGCTATCAGAAGTCTCTGGAACTGCTTCTTCGCAAAACCATGGACCTCCTCAGTTGGTTTGCCCATTTCACATCTAAACCCATAGGAAACGTCATGGCGAAACCAAAAGACGCTAGACCGACTTATGAATCCATAGGCCGCTTAACGGCAACCGTAGGCCTCTCTAACAACCTTTTTGACAAAAAATTGAACGACTTTGAGGGTTGGTCGAGACTTTTCCTCCGACCCATATGTTTTTTTTGTTGTAAAAGTAGGCACTGAGCAGAATTAAATAAAATTTCTCGTTAAAAGCAAAAAAATTTCAATTTTTGTGCGAATTTCATACATTTGTAAATAACTGATTTTTAACGCTTAACCGTAGAAAAACATAAATCCCCATTTTCGGTTGTGGGGGTGTCGCGGAGCTGGATTTCACGATGTCGCGTGTCTCGTGGAATGTGGGGGGTCGCGCAAAACGAACCCCACCAGTAGCTTGTTAATGTTCGTGATTCCAAGTTCCATTTACATTATATTTTGTACAAAAGTTATAAATTCTTATTTTTTCATGTTTCCAGAGTCCATTTTACGATATGGTTTATGTTTCCGTTTTGAGCAGGTGTTTTACTATATTCCATAAAATTTGATATGAAAATTATTCAATTATAACAAAGAGCCGGGCTAGCTCGTGATTTGGGTCACATTTCGCGAAATGTTCCCTGTCCATTTTGCCAAGATTGAAAGAATCTAATCGTTCGTTTCATTATCTTTTTGGTGTCTCCGTAAGTACGTGAGCTCGTGTGCGTGTGACATTCCCGTCTTTCCATTCAGTCGCCCAATTTCTCTCTCATTCTCTCTCCGATAACTTCTCGCCGGCCCGACTCGCGATTCCCAGTCTCTTTTCCACTCTCATTTGAATCGTCTGACTCTCACTCGATTGTCCTGACTCAGTGTCGGACGCCCTGTGAAAAAAGTGCAAGTGATGGTAATCATGAGAGAGAGTCCTTTGCGTAAAATGTGACAAAAATGCCTTATATGGTAAACAAAATGTCGCAATATCTCGTGTTTCCGCTAATTGTCGCCCCGTTGTTTGTGCTACGACTCAATATGCCAGCTGATGGTAGGATGACCCTCTTGAGCAATTCAAGCCAACGGCTGAGGACACCCGAATGCGCAACCACCCCGATAAGCGTTTCCGAGGGGGGAAATCACTGCCAGGGTAGGAAAAAGTGACATTCCGGATAAACGATCAATTTAACTTCCTTCTGTTGACTGGGTATTAAACTTCCGGAGAAGTGCCCCTACTGCTCGTCAAAGCTAAATCGACTGATTTCGCTGCGTAAATTTTCAGCATATCATATAAACAACGCCCATATCTTGAGCAACATAAAAATTTGGCACACTCTGCCGAAGTGAAAGCCAATTTCTATTTTCAACTGTGAACCGCGCATCGCCCGGTCAGAAATACCAGCCAAGATATCTTCTAGGTGGTTCACTGAGTATTATATGACTTTAGCCGGTTTTTTTTTCTGGAAATTCCCGAAGTAACATATAACGGAGAAATACTTGAAAATTCGCTCTTTCGCGGTGACAGTTGACGAGTATCTTGACTTAGTATCATGATTTTCAACGAGTTAAGTCAATTTCGCATCCGGACGTTGATTTCGATCGTGAATTCCGTTTCAAGTCGTTCATTTTTTTTTTTAGAAAATGTTGCTTTAATAAGTATTATACTACTGCAAAACTTGCGTTTGTTCTGTTGACTCTCTTTTAAATCTGACAATAACAGTAAAATTTACAAACTTTATTTTTTCCTCCCAAAAAATCTTCAAATCCGCACACTTAAAAAAAAGGTTTTTATCGCAAATTTTTTGAACAAATCATGATTCTAATGATGAACTTATGTAATAACAAACAAATGTCGTCAAAGCAGTTGAAAAGCTTCGAATTCCAGCCGAATTCCTCCAGAAAATCCAGTAAATACCGAATTCTCCTGGCTCCCTCAAGCACTAAAGACGACCACCACCGCCGACTCTCGAAGAGTCATGGGAACGGCGGGTCTCACTCGCCAACCACTTCCCAGCCAACTCTCTTGTTTGCCTAGCGGCGACCGCAAAGCATGGGTCAGCCACCTGTCGCCAAGGGGGTTCGTTCTCAGTAGGAAGGGACTAATTCTACTGGGGCGCCTGTTTCTTCCGTTCCATCAAAATTTTTATACGAAGAAATGTACATGTAGGCTCTTAATCGCCATTATTTGGGACCCGAAAACTTCGGTCCGAAAAATGATCCAATGGGCGAAATTCGGACCGTCCAGCCAGAACTGGGCATTGCCTGGACATTGGATGGAGGCTCAAAAAGTGACGACCCACACCGAATGTCCACCAAAAACTATGGTCTCACAAGATACTCCCCCTTGAAAATCAGGCCTCCCATATAGAATAGAGAAAAACCGGGCCAGCCCGACAATTCGGACACCTTTCACGGTGATTCTTTTGCAATGGAGCACAATTTCAATCAAACTACCCCGTTTTTGCTTCCTCTAACCATTGTGGTACGAACCACTAAATGAATTTCCGGGCCGATCGGTGGTCCGAAAAGAAATAAATTTCCACCTGGCTGTAGGAATCCCTTGATTTCATCGCAAATCGTGGCTGGGGCCGGCCTAAATGACAAATAATCCTCGGTCCAGCCAGAAAAGCCTCGATTTCCATGAAAATTTCTCGAGTATGGACCGAAATTTCCAAACGATGGTTCCTTCTTTTTTGTCCGCACTCAGCAATCTCAATGCCTCTCCTTGGCTACAGTACCCCAGTATTTCGTAGCTGTATCGTACAGTAACTTTCCCAGAGTTAATAGTTTCTCCGTTCATTCTACTATCGTCATGAAAGGATTCGAGAAGCGGAGGCCCATCGATTGCCGTGAGAATCGGCGCGCAAAGCCGACAGAAACGGCAACACCAAGCCGGGGCAGGGGTGGTGGAAACTAAGGAAAGCACGGGAGATGAAGAACTTTTGGAAAACGGGGGAAATTTTTTGGAAAACGGGCTGGCCCCGACTATACTCCTTGGTTCATCGTGAGGATATTCCCAAGAATGGGATGCCTTGGGAAATACTATGTATTTTCAATTTTCCGGTCTTTTTAGCCGCCAATGGCACCCATAGGCTGCGGAAACCAATAATAGCAACCGTGGACATTGAACGCAGCTCCTGGTACTCAAAGGCGGATGTTCGCCCCAAACTTAGTTGTATCTTTTTCGTATCTTATCATATGTAGAAAGTGCAATAATTACCTGTTGATCCACGAGAAGTGTCTGGTGATTTTCTCTTCTGTGGGGTGGATGAGGGAGAGGAACGCCGTTTCCCAATAGAAGGCGACGAGTGCGGGATGGGGGAGATCGCCTGAAAGCTCGATGATTAGCAAAATTGGGTTCTTAAAACACGGCCACGAACGATACTTTTTTTGGGTCCGACCCCACCCGCTCGTGTATGAGAAACAAATTATTTAATTTTGTAACGGGCATGACCGATCAGCTAAGGGGGTTAGACACTATTTTCGGGAAATTAAGCTCGGAAGAGCTAGAGTTAAGGGGTGGGAATATGTTTGATAGAGACACATGTGAAGCGCAACAACTCCTTTCTAAAACCAAAGGTGCCACTGCTTTACATACAGAATATGGGGACTTGTTTTTGAGCTATTTATCCCATTACACATAGATAATAGCCGTTTGAACAACAATTTAATACACCTTCCCGCGCATACATGCACACGCAACCTGTGGAGTCCGTTTTGCGCGACCCCCCACACAATACAAATCCCCCCCCCCCGCTATACACATTGGCAAGCTCGCTCCGCAATTTACTTTACGGCGATCGCCAAATTTTGTTAAAGGAAGCGGCCCGTCGCAAATTTTTGAAACTTTCAAACATAGATGGGGCTATCGCAATATTGCCCCCCCCCCGCGGTGGGCTGTCCAGCTACGCCCCCCCCCCCCTAAATCGAAAGTGCCGGTCGATGTTATGGTCCCGAGCGAAGATTTTTTTTTAAAAGAACGGCCGAGTATACCTACGAGCTCCGCGAAATGCGGCGGTGGGGGTGCCGCAAAACGAATTTCAAGCCAATTTTTTTTTTAAGAAAGAGGTCTGTCGCGAACTTTTCGAAAGTTTCGCTATAAGGGGGTGTCGCAAAAAGGACCCCGCAAAAAGGTGCCGTCCTGTTTCCAAGGTTCCGAGACCCGAACTCTCTACATAAAAATGAAACAATTAGAGAAAAAGAATAATATAATCGGGCATAAGCTGTCGTGAAATTGGGAGAAATAAAATGAAGTACACTGATAAACGTTTCGTCAAAATGAACTCAACGTTGAGTAAATAGCCGTTTCGGTTGTACGTTTTGGCCGTTCCAATTTGTGTTCTCTCTAACCAAAAGACGACCCAGTTGGCTCTGAAGCTTCGAGACCGTATTTTCTCAAAAGCGCATTCTGCCAGCGTCGATTAGCAAAATGGATCGGACCCCAATTTAAAGTGGTTTTCCTTTAAAAAAAAAAGAGGCATTGTGTCGCAAGATAGACAAGAAGACATATGTACCCCGTATTTTTGTGAAAATTATTTTTTACATCCAAACTTGGGTGGCCGACCGTATTCCGTGCCAGCCAGGTGTCAGTGGGGCCGTCCATTATGCCCTCGTTAAAGCGTATGGCAAACCATGCAAGGGACCGGCCCAACTTTCAAATTTTCTCGCCCCGGCCCTATTTTTCTTAACAAAAACCCCAATTTTCTCGGGCCGGCTCGAAAAACTCTGCGGCCCCAAATTTCGCCGTGGTTACCCATGGCTAGAACAGTATTGGCCCATTTGTTCCCAGTTTTGCGGGGCCCATAAAATGGCGATAATGCTTTGATTTTGAACATTTAAGTCGATTCCAACAGAATACAGATCAAAATTTCGCTTTGGCCACTTCGCAATAAATAAAATTAAAAGTAAAAAACAAAACAGAAAAGAACCAACAGGCTTAGGTGCCGCTGACGTAGTGGGAACAGCGGCCGCGTGACTCATGGAGTTCATCATCTGGTTCAGCGGGTTCATCGGGTCGTTGACTGCTCCCAGAGTCTGAAAAATAGAAAATTGTAACGCAGAATCCTTCGAAATGTGGTTTAAAGAGCACTGAAGAGAAACATAGGACGTATTGGAAAAGTTTAAAGCGTGAGAATTTTCACTTATCTTGTGAGAGAGTCCTATTTTAAGCGACCGGAAGTAGCAAAAATCGCGATTTACACCCACCCAGATGTACTTTTCCGGAAATGTACCGGGAAAATTTACTTTTTGCAGCATATGACAGCTTTGGAGCGTAAAAAATCCAAATGTTGGTCGGTTCTGCCTCTTCGGCCCGTCCACCCTGGACCACCCAGTCAGAAGGCCACCCACACGACCAGGGTTCGATCCCGTTCAAGTTATTTTAAAACAGTTGTTTAAAATTAATTTTACCGATTTATACAAAATTTATACTCTCGGTCCGGCCCGCCTTTGAGAACCCCGACAATTTCAAAGTGTGCGCCGGGGGCCATAAATTTGTAGTTCGGTTCTACTGCACCCCCCTTTTGATATAATTCTGACAGGTACAGGAATATCGATTGATTTTCAAGCAAAATCGATAGATTTTAGGGTCGATGTTCTGGGCCACCGGCACCCCCTCTTGACAGAAAAAATTGTAATTTCAAACTATGGCCCATCCCTGTGTGGCGCGAGTTCCTCAAGTAAAAAATTTGGCTCATCGTGACCCTCCTCATCCGAAAAACTCGGTCAAGGTTTCTGTATGGCGCAAATACACAGAATAACTTCGACGACGATGTCAATGTAACCGGAACTACAACAAAAGAAGTGCAACCGGTAAAATTGTCACGAATTTATTCAGATGTTGTGTAAATTTTGGGAAAACTTATGTAGAAAGTGATTTAGTAAAATTCCGGGGATCTCAAATGAGCATACCTGGGCAAAACGAACACACCCCGTAGGTTCGTTTTGCGACAGTCCCCTCAACTATCGAATAAATCGAAAATTTGCGAAGGACCTCCTTCTTTTAAAAACGAATTTGCCGAAAACTTAAAACTTCGTCGCCCCCTACCGCCGCTTTCGGCGGAGCTTGACATGTATGCAAATCGGGGTTCTCACGGGCCGGGCCATTTGAAAAATTTTGGTCGGGCCGGCCCGGCCCGGTCGGCAAGTTTACCTTGGACCACCCAGTCAGATTGCCACCCACACGACCAAGGTTCGATCCCGGTCGATGACATTCTTTTTTTACGACTAACATTGACTTATATGTTAGTAAACATTATTAAGCTGTTTAAAGTAGTTTAAAAAATTATTGCACCGATTTATACAAAACTTAAATTTTTATGTTTTATACCCGGGCCGACCGGGTCGGGCTGGGCCGTCCCGAAAAATCCCTCGGCCCAGCCCGGCCCCGTCTTGCCTTAAATCTATCTATCAATCGGGCCGGCCCGAAAAGTATTCCATTTGCCCGGATTGTCTGTCAAAAATGGAGCACAATTACTTTCAAACCACACATTTTTAAACCAAAGTAAAATGAAAGAAAATAAAAAATCCTACCTTTCCGTTGAGCACAGAGTTTAGAAACAGGGGGTTGTTCTGGAGCTGCTGCTGCATATTTTGCATACTTAGCATCTGAAAATATCCCTCGAAACGAGAAAAAATATCAAAAATCGGGTGAAAAAATGAAAACTAACGTGTAGTAATTGGGCATTTGCCTCAGGCGTGGACAGGGAGGAGAAGGATTGTGGGGCCTGCCACATTTCTCTCTTAGAGATCTCCTAGAATCTGAAAAATTCAGTATTTTTGTGGCAAAAATTAGCCAAAAAAGTGTAAAGCGAAGGTAAACAACGTCGAAATCAATGACTCAAAAAGGGATATCACCAAATTAACGGGTTCTAGCCAATCAATAATCGAAAAAGTCGAAAGGTTTATGAAAATCAATACAATTCCTTGAAAATCAAAGCCTTTAGTTTAACCCAATTAAACCTCCTAAAAAGTTAATTTCAATGGACAGCCTAAAAGCAATAAACTTCTGGTACGCAAATGCGCGTGGGATGAAAAATCGCACCGTTTCCGGAAGAAAATGGGTCAAGGGTGATTTGAATTCATGGAGGGATAAATGGAATTTGGAAGGATTGATAAAACAAAAAGCGGTGAAATTTCAAGAAGATGGAATAGAGTAATTCGCAGTGGTTAAATAATAAATGCTGAACGAAAAAGTGTAAATTTACTTTACAAATCACAGAAATTTGGAAACAGAACAAAAAAAATGGCATAGAAAACTAAAGAATTAACAAATTCAGGAAAAAGTGGAAGGCCACCCTGACGAAAAAAAACACAATAGTGCACGATTGCGCAAATATGTTTTAATAAATCGTGGCGGGACCCAACTTCTAAATATTCGAAATGAAACAGTTCCCATATTTGTGAATTTTCTAGCATTTCTTGATAACTTTATTTCTTTTATGTAATTTATGTTATAAAAATTTCAAATAGTTTCAATTATTTAGGTATTCCAATTTAGCATGAATATGCCGTTTGGAAACAAAGAATATGCCAGTTAATGCCGGGTGAAATATATGAAACTTGTTCTAGCGAACCGTTAAATTATACTTTTTCTCTTTTAAAAAGATATTTGGTAAAATATATTAAAATTCGATTACTTTTAAACTTTAAATTTCACTTTTTAAAAAGTAAAGTTTAAAATAATTATTTCTAATTGTAATTTTACTGAGATGTCGTTGTGAAAAATAGAAAGCTATTGTGTATCTTATCTAATCCTGGGAGATTGCGTTATTTCTTTAACATTTCTGTATTTCGTTGCTTCCATTGAAAAAAAATACATATTTATAAGTTATGTTTCCGTCAATAATTTCCTCAAATGTATGAAACAGGATATTTAGCCTAGCACAAAAAATCCCAAGTTTGCATGAAATTTTTGCCTGAAAATTATTTTAAAGGTTGAAAGAGGAAAAAACGGCGGGTAAAAAGAAATAATAAAGACTTTTGAACGACCAGACATTCAAAGCGATGTTCCAGCGGAGGGGGCTCGGGAGGGGGGGTCAGCTGTGCCGTCCACTTTCCCACACCCATCTCCATTTCCCACTCAATCTCTACCAAACCCCCGTCGAAAAACAACAATAACATAATATAAAAATTTAAAAACCAATCAATAATTGAAAGTTCAGTTGGCGTATCGGACAGTGAGGTCCTCGAGTCCGTGTTGGGCGGGTCTTTCGCACCATTCGCTTTTTGTTTGCGTGGGAACGCCGTCGCTTTGTGATGGAAACGGCGTGGGAACGCGAGAGAGCGCGGCCTCCCCGGAGAGGCCAGAGAAAAGACATCCATCACTCGGACGGACCTTTAAGTTGCCATTTCCAGGCTGGACGCCACTTTGGTCCCGCAACGAAAGGATTGATTTTTCAGGTGTTTATTATGTAATTGACCAAATTTTGGCCTTGTGCCATTTTCTGAGCTCTGTTTCTCTCACTCTTTCTTTCTCTCTCTCTCTCTCTCTCTCTCTTTCTCTTTCTCTTTCATTCTTTTTCTCTCTGTCTCTTTGTGTTTTCAAAGAGTTTCTTGCTTTACAATAGATCTGTCTCTGTCTCTATCTCTGTCCCTCTATCTTTTTTTTCTGTCTCTCTCACTTTCTGTCAGTCTCTCTGTCTCTGTCACTCTCTCTCTCCTCTCTGTCTCTGTCTCTGTCTCTGTCTCTGTCTCTGTCTCTGTCTCTGTCTCTGTCTCTATCTCTGTCTCTGTCTCTGTCTCTCTCTCTCTCTCTGTCTCTGTCTCTGCCTCTCTCTCTGTCTCTCTCAGGGCTGGCAAATTTGCCGGCACGGTCCCGATTTTAAAGGAAAATGCCGGCCCGGCCCTATCGTTTAACAAAAGGCCGGTCAAAACTTTTCACCGAGCGGCCCGGCCCGGCCCTTTGCCAGCCCTGGTCTCTCTGTCTCTCTGTCTCTCTGTCTCTCTGTCTCTCTGTCTTTCTGTCTCTCTGTCTCTGTCCCTCTGTCTCTCTGTCTCCGTCTCTCTGTCTCTTTGTCTCTCTGTCTCTCTCTCTGTCTCTCTCTCTCTCTCTCTCTCTCTCTAAGAAACAGAACATATGGACGCCGTGTCAAAAAGAACCAGAAGTAGCAAATGCGGAGGATCGTTTCCCGTCGTAAAGGAAGAAATCGGCCAGCCCTGGGATCGGTGTAAAGGGGCGGTCGACCAAAAAAGGGCGTGGGAACGTCCGTCGTGGGAATGCGGCAGCCGGCTGGCAAAGGTCGCATCGATAAGCGATTTTCATCGATTTTGATGAAATTTCAACGCATTTATTAACAAAAAAAAACAAGAAAATACAAAGTTTCAACCGTTTTCTAAACCTTCGGCTTTCCAGCAGAGAGGTTGCTCTCGAAGCCGACTTCGTTGGTACCTCGTCTGATTTTGAAGAACCCTGAAATTCATTTTTAAATAAAAACAAAAACTGAAATTTACCTCTTTCACCCCATTTAGGGCCCCAACTGTTGGCTGCAGTCCAATAAGGGATTTGGTTTTCGACACCCCAGCCGATGATTTTCACGCAATGGGCACCGATGTACTTTCCTCCGGTGTGCTAAAAGAGGTTTTCGAGAGAGAGAGAGAGACCTACCACGTAAACTCCATTTTTGTAGTGGTTGAAATCTTCGTAAACGGAGAAAATTGTAGAAACAGGGCCGTTTGCCATGATTTCACCTTGTATTGCTTCTACTGTATTGGAAATATAATACGCAGAGGCACCTAAACCGAGTTTTCCTTGAAACAGAAACGTATATAGAGAGACAGAGAGACAGAGACACAGAGACACAGAGACACAGAGACACAGAGACACAGAGACACAGAAACACAGAGACACAGAGACACATAGACACAGAGACACAGAGACACAGAGACACAGAGACACAGAAACACAGAGACACAGAGACACATAGACACAGAGACACAGAGACACAGAGACATAGAGACACAGAGACACAGAGACACAGAGACACAGAGACACAGAGACACAGAGACACAGACACAGAGACACAGAGACACATAGACACAGAAACACAGAGACACAGAGACACATAGACACAGAGACACATAGACACAGAGACACAGAGACACAGAGACACAGGGACACATAGACACAGAGACACAGAGACACAGAGACACAGAGACACAGAGACACAGAGACACAGAGACACATAGACACAGAGACACAGAGACACAGAGACATAGAGACACAGAGACACAGAGACACATAGACACAGAGACACAGAGACACAGAGACACAGAGACACAGAGACACAGAGACACATAGACACAGAGACACAGAGACACAGAGACACAGAGACACAGAGACACAGGGACACAGAGACACAGAGACACAGAGACACAGAGACACATAGACACAGAGACACAGGGACACAGAGACACAGAGACACAGAGACACAGAGACACATAGACACAGAGAC
>OZ059905.1:3313238-3323238 GCA_964057215.1 Oscheius myriophilus
AGCATTTGAAAGAAGAACTGCATGTGGTCATCCACTGTGAGGACACGGAGCGAAGGGGCAGGCAGAAGATGGCCCACGCCAGGCACTGCGTTAAGGAACTCATTTACCCAATGGTTGGTTTTTATCTTTATTTTTTATTTTAAAATTTACAAAACTTAAAGGGGCAGTAAGGGGCCTTTTCATTTCATTTTCGATCGGATACGGTCAGAAATTATGCGAATGAACTATGCAAAATTGTCTCGCACCCTCCTCATTTTCACAGCTTTCTCAGTCAATTAGAATGAATTCGGTTCATTAGCATCCCTTGTAAATACCGGAAACTGGCCATCCGCACAATCTGCGGACGGTCGGCCGTTTTTGGACACTTTGAAGCTAAGTCTATCGAAAACGGTACATTTCCGACCCATAGTTATATACATTTTCTTGATCAGCGAATTTTTCTCTTCTAGATGGGCCAATGTTGTAAAACCCGCCTGATTGTCCCTTTAAAGTGTAATTTTCAGAAAAATGACGTTGTGAAGGAGAAGCAGCTGATGGAATTGGCCATTCTCAATGGCACCTACCGCCCTCTGCCCTACCAGCCCGTTCCTCTTTTGACGGCACCTCCTCCAGTGAACCTCCTTCATTCCCTGGTCACCCTGCGATTTGTGGAGTAGTTTAATTGGTTAATGATTATGTTAATTTCACTTTGTATTTAAGTATTAGGTCTAATAATAATAGGTTAAATTGTCTGAAAGAGATAAATCCCAATAAATTTTTCATTTAAATTTTGTGCACGACGTTTGAGGGCAACTATTCAAATTCATTGGACGTGCTGTTTTTTTTCCCAATAGCGTCAGATGTGGATGCGTACAACGTTTAAATAGTGGAAAGTTTGTACATTTCCGCACAGGACCCCGAAAACTTCAAAGAACTGAAATTTCTCTTTTAAAGAAGCACTTTTCAACCTTTGTCTTAAAGGGACCATCAGAGGCCACACACACACACACACACACACACACACACACACACATACACACACACACACACACACACACACACACACACACAGAGAGCTTCGATTCCCGTCAACAGTGCTATAAATCTTCATTCAACTTCTTTCGTCATGGGTGTTTCTTCTGAAGCCTCCTCTGACATGACAACATCATCCAAATTCACATTCTTCGTCTCCACCAAGAAGAAATAAGACACGAAGAGGTTGACAGTTCCTAGCAAAAACACAGCCAGATAGACCGAGGGGGCCCATAATGTGCTGAAGTAGTTGAGCTAAACTTGTATAACTTGATAGAAAAAATTCAGAAAACGGACCAAAGGAGCTATAATTCCAGCTACCCGAGAAATTATGGATCCGGTAGCGGTTGCACTTGCCCGACAAGGCGTCTCTATCGATTCGATTGCGCAGAGGTAACACGCATCCCAAGTGTATTCGATGAATACGGTACCCATAAGGTTGATGATAAGTAGAAGTACACCCTAAAACCGTGTGAACGTGGTGTACATGTGGTATTCTTTTGACGTGTGTGCGCGTGTGAATAGGCGTGTGAGCGTGTCTACGTGTGTAATTGTGAAAATGTGAACGTGTGTATGCGTGTGAATGTGATTCCGTACAGTGTTAGAAAGAGTGTCTTTGTAAATTTATGTAAGCAAGAGCGAGTGAATATGTGAACATGTATACCAATAAGTCACCTGTGTACGCGTGTTCACCTGCGTACGTGAAAAAGTGTGCACGTGTGAATGTGTATGTGTGCACGAGTGAACATGTGTAAGCGTGTATATGTATATGCGCATGTGCGAAAGTGTGCACACGAGTATACTTGTGAACGTGGGTGTGTCTACGTGGGCAACTGTGAAAATATGGCCACGTGTATGCGTGTGAACGCGATTGCACAACGGTTTTAGTGTGGATGGTAAGTGTTATAAAGTACGCATTTGTGAACATTTGTAAGCAAGAGCGAGTTCACATGTCAGTATGGAAGCATGTGTACACGTGTGTGCGTGTGTTCACGTGTACATGTATACGTGTACGAAGTGTGAGTGCGAAAGTGTGTGCCTCCATGCGAATGTGTGTGCCTCCATGCGAATACATGGGTATGTGTGTGTTGTGTGTGTGTTGTGTGTGTGTGTGTGTGTTGTGTGTGTGTGTGTGTGTGTGTGTGTGTGTGTGTGTGTGTGTGTGTGGTGTGTGTGAGTGTGAACGAGCGAACGCGTGCGCATGTGTGACCTACCCTATATTCCGATAGTGAAAGTACTGTTAGCACAAGGAAACAGACGCAAATAACAGTTTGAGCTCCTTGGTGTAATGTTCGTCGAGTGAATCCAGCGAAATTAGTGTCAATAGTGACCAGAACCATTTTGGAGGCAGATATCAAAATAGAAAAGAGAATTTGATTCACAAATAGATTTCCAGTAATGGAAGAGGAGTTTAGGTCGGTTGCATAGCCACAAACAGCTACTACGAAGAGCATGCACCACAGAACTAAGAGTCTTCTTAGAAGGCCAGGAGTTCGAAGGAGCTCCAAGAAGGATTTGGTGTGAGGAATGGGACGGTGTTCAATGGGTTTGTAATCGATTCCAGCAACTCGAGCCATCCACTTTTCAGAAACTCGCATTTCTTCAAGTCTGCCCTGGAATTTAGGAAATTGAGAGATGGCAGAGACAGAGAGACAGAGAGACAGAGAGACAGAGAGACAGAGAGACAGAAAAACAGAGGGACAGAGGGACAGAGAGTAATATACGATGTTTACCTTGTTGTGAAGCCACGTCGGACTCTCCGGAAACACGAAAAACACAATAGTCAGTGCTGGGAGACCAACAATGGCACACGCGATCGTGGCGGGACGCCAAGAAGCAATAGCCATGCAGATCAGGGTCATAATGAGGCGAGCAGTTCCCCAGTTGAAAAAAGCTCGAACTCCGAGACGTTGGTTGGGAAGGAGGAGCTCCATAACGTAAGTCTGGACGCATACCATAATGCCTCCTCCAGAAGCACCGACAAAGAAACGGATAAAGAGGAGAAGTTTCCAGTTGGGAACAAATGCTGAAATATGAAGTTTTGGTAAAAACAAAGGTTTAAGAACCTGTTATAATGGAGAAAAGAATGCCTATGAACAGAGTGAGAAGAGATATGGGACGGCGGCCGAAAGCGTCACTCAGAGGGCCCATAAGAAGAGTTCCTGGAAATTTATGAACACCTCATTCGCCTTACGCAGATTTTTTAACTCTCTTTGCCTTACCTCACATTTTTTAAACACATTTTTTCTTTCCTCACATCTCAGATGCTCACTTTTCCTACTCGAATCTCACCTCACATTTCTTTGACTCACCTTGCCTCACCTCACATCTCTTCCATTCATTTTGCCTTGTCCACAGCTCATTAACTCATTTTTACATAACCTCACATATATTTGACTCTATTTGTCTCACCTTATATTTCAGAAACTCTATTAGCCCCCCCTCACATCTCTTTGACTCACTCTACCTCAACTCACATCTCTTTGACTAACTTTTCCTCACCTCACTTATTTTAACTCACTCTGCCTCACCTCACATCTCTTTGAGTCACTATGCCTAACCTCATATCTCTTAAAACGCCTTCGACTCACTCGGCCTCTCTTCATCTCTCTAAAACTCCCTTTGCCTCATTTTATTTGAGTTTAACTGCTTTTTCTTGCAGCTGATTTGACTCACTTTGCCTCACAACATATTTCAGAAAATCATTTTGCCTCTCTGAACCTCAACTCATTTTACCTCATGTGAGCTCACCTAATAGAGTTCCAAAGAGTTGTATTTGAGGTAGAAGAGATCGCATGTAGGTTTGAGACCCGCAAATCCAGTTAAATCTAAATCACTCTCATTTTTCAATATATTAGTAACCTACTCCATAGCGGTCGATTGAAAATAAACATCCACGAAAGTCACATTTCCACCACATCGATCGTACTCTTCGCAACTGCGAGAAATCGGTCCATTCTCTGATTTTATTGAAATAGTCTGGGAATTACATAAAAAAGTTACCACACTGCCACTCTGGAACGTAGATATAAAATAGGGGAAGAAT
Source organism: Oscheius myriophilus (assembly GCA_964057215.1). Classification (NCBI taxonomy): domain Eukaryota; kingdom Metazoa; phylum Nematoda; class Chromadorea; order Rhabditida; family Rhabditidae; genus Oscheius; species Oscheius myriophilus. The sequence goes on from OZ059905.1 coordinate 3,317,296, forward strand.
TAGTTGAATTGCGACGCAGAGGGAGAACTGCCATCCGAGACAGACCAACAGATGGAAGCGATTCGCACCCAGCAACATGTCAGTCGCCGAAACTGGTCGACAAGGGGAACGAGACTGAACATTTCACCCTGTCACATTCAATATCATTAGATGAAGGTCGGGTGGAAAGAAGGTTGGTTCTGGTCTGGGTGATCTTTGTCGCACTTTGTCATCCTACTTCTGTATGTAGTCTGTACCTTGAGGAAACGAATAAAATTTGACAAAAGGAACCATATATTTCCAGTTAACCACTTCAGAAGACTGGTACTTCAGAAGACTCAAGTGTGTCTACAGAACAAGTTGTTTTTTTTCTGAAGATTCGAGGGTTACACAGAACCATTCTGAAGATTATAGTGATTACACGAAGCCCTTAGGTACTTTAGAAGGCTAAAATGGTCCCACAGAAAAATTTGGGCCTTCTGAAGACCTGAATGGCTCCACAGAATACTTTATGAGACTGAAGGTGGCAGAGAATCCATTTGAACTTCGGGAGACTCAAGTCAATCATCCGGTACTTCTGATGACTACATTCGTTCCGCAGAACCATTCTGTATTTATAAAGAATCAAATGATTCCACAGAATCATCCGGTACTTGTGAACACCTCAAAGAATCTTTTTTGAAGGCTCAACCATCAGGTTCATCTGAAGACTCCAGTGCTTCCACAAAAGCATCCGGTACTTCAGAAGCCTCGAATAGCTCCACAAAACCAATCTGTACGTCTGAAGACTCAAAATACTTCCGTAGATTCAAAATACGTCTGAAGGCTCGGGGGTCCCTAGAACCGTTGTTTCGGAAGACCCCTTTGTACTTGTGAAGATTCAAATGGTTCCGCATAAACAACATGCACTTCTGCTGACTTTGTTGGTTCCACAGAACCAGTTGGTTCTTATGGAGACTCCGAGGTACCCATTTGTGCTTTTGAAGACTCAAGCAGTCCCACACACTCAAAATGTACGTCTGAAGATTCAAACGGTTCCACAGAACCATTCGGCACTCCTGATGACTCATTGGTTCCACAGTACTAATTGGTACTTCTGAAGACTCCAATGACCTGTTGATACTTCCGAAGGCTCAAGTAAACCATCCGATAGTTCTAAATACTGCAATACTGAAACATTTGGTACTCCTGAAGACTGAAAGTACTTTTCAAGACTCAAATGGTACCACAGAACAACTTTGTACTTCTGAAGACTCCAAGTAGTTCTGAAGACAAGTGGTTCCTCAAAACTTTCGTTACTTCTGAAGACTCCAAAAAACCTTCTGATGACTTCATTGGTTCCACAATGATTACTCGGTACTTTTGAAGGTTCGAATGGTTCTACAAAATCAATCGGTATTTCTATCGACTGTTAGATTTATAGAGCCATTTGGCATAGAGCTATCTGGGAAGACTAAAAAAACCATTTGTACTTTAGAATAACCATCCTTTACTTTTAATGATCGGTTTTTTTAATGAGCCAGAACAATTTGGCACTTCGGAACACAAGTGTATCACCTAATCCAAATTGTGACAAACACGCAGTCATATCGATCGGTCATTCCATGCCAGCAGTTGCGACCATGTGCCCCACATTCCACCCAACGCCGCTTTCACTTCGCTTTCCTCACATAGTTTGCTTTCTTTCCATGTTATGCGCATTAATTTTAAATTTTATAAGTGTCTATATAAATGTTACATTTCTAAAAACGACAATATGTATTTTTTAACTCGTCTTCCAAACCTTTCCCCTCAAAATCGGTCTTTGGCCATTTTGTTGTTTATCAACGCCGCCGCTCAATAAATAGCCCTCGCTCTCACACACGCCCATTTCTTCACTCCGTCTTGTTTAGAATCAATTTTAAAACGTTTTTATTACTTAAAACCGTACTTACATAATATTTTGTATGAATGTTACACATTTAGACGGCATACATCCGTTCTCTTCATTCACTTCAACTGCAATTATGGATTTGATGTGGAATTTACAAAGGTTTTGTTTAATTTAAATAAAAATAAATGTATTTTTAGAATTTTATTAGCATTAAAACTCATATAATTAATATTTAATTTCAACAGAGGGGAACACCACACTTTTATGGTGCATCGCCCAAACAACATGTGAGTGAATTTTCGAATTTTTTGATGAAATTCGAATCTTTCAGAAATGGCAAAAACGAGGACTTCCACACTTTTCTGGAAAGGGTCCTTGGCTTCAACAGTATGTTTTTTTTTTAAAATTTTTTTTCCTAATTTTGTTTTTAGTCGACGAAATTTCTATGGTCAAAAATGTAAACACTTTGATCGTAGAAATAGTGTTCCAGCAACGGGGACCGCTCTTGAAGACGAATTTCAACAAGCAATCAGTGAGTTTTTATTTTAGGTCCATATGATTCAATTTCTATTTTCAGTTGACGAAATGTCCATGATGTCCTTTGGAAAAGGAAAATCCGTTTTGTCGAATTTCAGCAACGAGGTCCTCCCATTATTCCCACCGCTGTTATCTCGCCGGATCTCAACCCGATGGACTTTTCTGTATGGAGCGTTTTGGAAGCCAAGGTGTCGACGAAGCCCCACCACAGTTTGGACTCTCTGAAGCGTTCCCTGGTGAAGGCATGGGACGATCTCGACGACGACTACCTGCGGCGAACCGTGCTCTCCTTGAAGAAGCGTCTCGCTGCTTGTGTCAAAGCCAAAGGAGGCCACTTTGAGCAATTGCTTGTTTAATCTGTTGAAAATATTGTTTGTTGTTAGAAAATAAACGTAGTTGGAACAATATCTCGTGTTCTGTCGTTTGGGGGTTCATTGAGTTTGGGACCGAACTTTTCGGCCACCCTGTATATTTTTAGTCGACGAGATTTCTATGGTCAAAAATGAACAAGGTAAACACGATCGTAGAAATTGAGTTCCAGCAACGGGGACCGATCCTGAAGACGAATTTCACCAAGCAATCAGTGAGTTTTTATTTTATGTCAATATGATTCAATTTCTATTTTCAGTTGACGAAATGTCCATGATGTCCTTTGGAAAAGGAAAATCCGTTTTGTCGAATTTCAGCAACGAGGTCCTCCCATTATTCCCACCGCTGTTATAGAATACTTAAAAATTGTTTTAAGTGAAGGAATAAAGAACTTTGAATTGATTTTAGAAAAACAAAGATACAAAGATACAAAGAGGCAGAATTATACATAGATCCCTTATAATAAAACGCTACCGTGTGTGTGTATGTGTGTGTAGTGGATCAGCGGAAGTTCACGCGTTCATTTCCCCCCGAGAGGAGGGTGAGGTCGGCCGTAGGCCGAGTTACACGTGCTTTACGGCATTTTCACGGCCGAAGGACGAGTAATGAATGGCCGTAGGCCATGAATCTGCGGCCGCAGGCCGCCTAATTGAGCGGCCGAAGGCCGCGTTTCGGTGCGGCCGCAGACCAGGAGGGTGCGCGCCGTTGGCGCGCGTACCCTCCTGGTACAGAAACAGAACTGCAGTAAATGCAGAAAGTGTGTAAAACCGAGACATTTATATGCAACCCTGAAAACATTTTGTACTTCAGAAGCTTCAAAATGAGCTACTGATGTTTCTGAAGACTTTTGAAGGGTTTCACATAACCAAGTGGTACTTCTAAAAACTCAAGTGGTACCATATAACTTAGATTGTGCAAAACACACAGTCATATCGAACGGAGCTATTGCGACCATGTGACCCACATTCCACCCAACGCCGCTTTCACTTCGCTTTCCTCACATAGTTTGCTTTCTTTCCATGTTATGCGTATTAATTTTAAATTTTATAAGTGTCTATATAAATGTTACATTTCCAAAAACGACAATATGTATTTTTTAACTCGTCTTCCAAACCTTTCCCCTCAAAATCGGTCTTTGGCCATTTTGTTGTTTATCAACGCCGCCGCTCAATAAATAGCCCTCGCTCTCACACACGCCCATTTCTTCACCCCCGTCTTGTTTAAAATCAATTTTAAAACGTTTTTATTACTTACAACCGTACTTACATAATACAGTGCGTTCAATAAGTATAAGTTCACCCCATTTTTTCAAATTTTTGGAAAATTGGTTAACGCTGGCAACATGAAACCTTGACCAGTCGATTCCTCGTACAAAAGAACCCCTGGGCGACAAACATGAAAATTTTAAATTAGCATATCGCTTAATTATTCAAATAAGTTGAAAATTTGCCGTTCAATAAGTTTAAGTTCACTTGCCAAAACACATCAAAATTAGCAAATTTGGCTTCCACCAACAATCTCTTGGGATTCAAATGAACATGTCACTTCCACTTCAACATGCCCCAGGGATCCCACCTCTCCCAAGACGAGCAATCTCGAATTCTGGCCTACAAAGACTGCGGCAAGTCGAATCGTCAAATCGCTACCCTTCTGGCGCGTTCCCTCTGTGTTGTTAACCGTTTTGTCAAGAATCCCGCTGGTTATGGGCCTAAACATCGTTCTGGAAGACCGAGGAAGATTTCCCAGCGCAATGATCGTGCGATTCAACGAGCTGCCTCCAACAAGATTACTTCGCTGATGAAAATCAACGCCGATCTCAATCTTGGAGTCACGAAAACAACCATTTGGAATTCGCTGAAGAGGAGTGGTCACGTGGTTCGTCGGAAGATGAAGATCGCCCCTCGTCTGCTTCCTCGTCATCGAGCTGCCCGGCTTGCGTTTGCGCAAGCACAACTTGCACAGAGGACCGATTGGAATCAGGCAATTTTTTCCTTTTTGAAAATGTTAAAATGTCTGTACAGGTTGTATGGAGCGATGAGAAGAAATGGAATTTGGATGGCCCCGATGGCGATAGGGGCTATTGGCATGACCTTCGCAAGGAACCTCTCTCTTTTGGGAAGCGCGGATTCGGAGGAGGCAGTCTGATGGTTTGGGCGGCCTTCTGCGCTGATTCGACAGTCGCCCTTGCGTTTGTGACTTCGAGGATGAACAGCAACGACTACCAGACGGTTCTCCACGCACACTTGGTTCCATTTCTGAACTCCGCCAACCAGCCGTATCGTCTGATGGCCGACAATGCCCCGATCCACAACAGCAACTCCACCAAACAGTGGCTGCAAAACAACAACGTCTCAACTTTGGTCTGGCCAGCTCTGTCTCCAGACCTCAATCCGCTAGAAAATCTCTTCGGAATTCTCGCCAGGAGTGTCTACGCTTATGGAAAGCAGTACGATAATGTGAACTCCTTGAAGGCGGCCATTATCCGTGAATGGCAGAATTTGGACGTTCGTACTTTCAAGAATCTTGTGGATTCTGTCCCTAACCGTCTTCTCCAAGTTGTCCAAAGGAGCGGCGGTGCTACTGATTACTGAGAATCGGATTTTCTAACTGTTTTCCTAATAAAATGTGTTAAAACGAAAGTGAACTTAAACTTATTGAACGGCAAATTTTCAACTTATTTGAATAATTAAGCGATATGCTAATTTAAAATTTTCGTGTTTGTCGCCCAGGGGTTCTTTTGTACGAGGAATCGACTGGTCAAGGTCTCATGTTGCCAGCGTTAACCAATTTTCCAAAAATTTGAAAAAATGGGGTGAACTTATACTTATTGAACGCACTGTAGTTTGTATGAATGTTACACATTTAGACGGCATACATCCGTTCTCTTCATTCACTTCAACTGCAATTACGGATTTGATGAGGAATTTATGAAAAAAAAAAACTAATGGTTTCGTTTCGTTTAAACAAAAATAATGTATTTTCAGGGTTTTATTAGCATCACAACGCATATAATTAATTTGTAATTTCAACAGAGGGGAACACCACACTTTTCATGGTGCATCGTCAAACCACATGTGAGTTAATTTTCGAATTTCTTGATGAAATTCGAATCTTTCAGAAATGGCAAAAACGAGGACTTCCACACTTTCTCCTGGGAAAAGGCTCGTTGCTTTATTAGTATGTTT
>OZ059905.1:3328238-3348238 GCA_964057215.1 Oscheius myriophilus
GATTTATCGGAAACGAAAACGGCTACTATCCGCGGTATTATCCGGATTTGTATAAAGAAAATTAATTAAAAATCGTGACGGGACCGGGATAAATAGTCCTTTAGCTGGCTGTGTCCGGTGACGGCGAGCTAAGTCATCTTTAAATCAACATTTTCAGACCACAATGCAGGCGTGTAGTGCTGTTGTGGTGTCCGTCTCCAGACAAGGATTGGCCTCCAGTGGCTTTTCGGGCAGAAGCACCCACACCGCCTTCGAGGGCCCCGACTGTGAGTTTTACTAGTTTTACATCATTTTTGTTAAGTTAATCTGCTTGTGTCAATATAAATACGTAATTTTAGTGGGGACTAGGTACCTTTTCAACCGCGAAATCGGACTTATCAAGTATGACCACCAGGAGGAATTCATCGGCTCGTGGCACGAAGTGGAGCACCATTGGCGGCACGACGATGGATATGTAAGTATTTTTTTTGCTTTTAAAAATCTGGGAGTGTTATTTGTAAAATTCTATTTTCAGGGAAACGGCGTCCCGATCACAGGAGCCTGTGCCGGCCACATTAGGAAGAAGCTGCTGCCCAAGTGCGCCACGGAATCCGTGGTCCACGACGGCAATGTTCACCATTTCTACTGCGGTTAGTTAAGATCAAGGGGTTTTTAAATGACTGTGTAGCTGCTAATTTTAAAAAAGGCTTATATGCTTCATTTATCAAACGATGACGAAATTTGACTTTTATGTCAAGGTGAAATATTGTAATTCGACGGTACTGTGAGCCATAGTTCTCACGGGCCGGGCCCCGACTTGAAAAATCCTCGCCCTGCCCGCTTCGGCCCGTCTAGTCGGACCACCTAGTGAAACTATCACCCGCGCGATCACGGTAACTTACAATTAGTTCAAATATGTAATCAATAAGTTTGCTATTAAAAAAAGCTATAAAAGCTGAAATAACGATTTAAAGAAATTTTAATATGATAACTTTGCAAACCGGGCAGAAACGGGCCGGGCCGACACTTTTCTCAGCCCGTGGCCGGTCCGTCTTGTGAGAACTGCTATGAGCCCCTAAACTTTTGGTAAATAGGCTCACGTTGTTAATAATGTTTGTTGGATTACTGCGCCTACTCAGCTCGCATTCTGAAGGTGTCTGAATGCATATTAAAGGGCTGTCTCGTGCTAAACGTCGGGCGGAAATTCGAATTTCTCGACCCTTGAAATTTGTGCATTCTCGATGGATTTAAAAAATAACGATAGAAAGCATAAACTTTAGAACTCTGCCGGTAATTTTGGATGATATGTGAGGCACGAGTCTCCCAAAAAGGAAATTAGGCTCGGCGCGACCCCCTCTACCGCCGAATCTACGGGTGCTTGTTCATTTATGGTGGTAAGTTGACTATACCCTCTCAATGTACGTAGCTTGCTAAGGCCATTAGGGATTTAATTCTGAAACTTAGGGTTCACCCGTTTGTATAACATTGCGATTCATAATTGAAAGCCCTGCATTTCCAGGTGTCGGCATAACTCTCGATGTGGAGCAGAATTACATGACAATCTGGCACGACCACCTGGGACTAGTGGTCCATTTTGGCGAAGATTTGTACACTGTACGTTTTCTCGTCCTATTTATTTCAAAATCCTCTTCTTTAGAAGTTCCAGCCCCTCCAACCGGTCAACATTAAGTGCCAACCATGCGCCGAACACAGATTCTACGGATTCCATGTGAGATTTTCGTATTTTCTTGTATTGTGTTATTTTAGGCCACCCGCGTTACATCGGCTGCTAGCATTCGCCTGAAGTACCTCTATTTTGCCGTGAATGCCGAGGTATTACTGGAAATTTCTATTTTAATAGTTTTTTTTTTCAGGTTGAAATCTACGACAACTTTTTGGTCGCCAAATGCAGCAACGATCACAGGGTCGTCCTTCTCGACAAGACGAGGGCTCTGATCCGTCCCGGCGAGATGGAGGGATGCGGCGTTGGGGTGGGTTTTGGCTGTTCGCATCCCATGTAATGATTTTAATATTATTAAATCCACTCCAGAAGCATGGCTGGACAGGGAACGTTTGGGGGGGGGGGCTCGAGGCGTCAGCCCCCCTAAATTTGGGGACTTACGCCTCGGGGACCAAAATTCGCCTGGGCAACATAAGCCACCTTTTTTGCATTTTCAACCCAAACGCTGAATTACGTAGGTGCCTCGGGCGCATATATGAACCAGGGGTGGACGAGGGCCGGCCCTATAGGGCTTTGGGCCGGCCCAATAGGGCCTTGATAGGGCCCGGGCCCTATAGGGCCTAGGCCTCATAGGGCCCAGGCCCAATAGGGCCGAAGCCCTATAGGGCCTGGGGCCGGCCCTAGGGCCCTATAGGGCCTGGCGGGAATTTAAATTTTTTGAATAATTCGTAATTTTTTAGCGGTAATGATGCAATTTCGAATTTTATTTTACTTTTTTAAATTGAAATTTTCAATAAAATTTCCACTATTTTATTTCCGCCTATTTTAGAAAAATATTATCCCTATAATTTCACTTGTAATATACGTTTACTGATGATTTTGCTTTTTATTGATAGGAAAATAATAAAAAAATAATTTAAAAAAATAATTGTGGTGAACATTATCGAAAAATAAACTTTAAAAATAAAAATAAATTTGAAAATACATAATTGCCGCCAAAAAATTACGAATTATTCAAAAAATTTAAATTCCCACCAGGCCCTATAGGGCCCTAGGGCCGGCCCCAGGCCCTATAGGGCCTGGGCCCTATGAGGCCTAGGTCCTATAGGGCCTGGGCCCTAAAGGCCCTAGGCCCTATAGGGCCGGCCCTAGGGCCAGGGCCGTCCACCCCTGCATGAACAAGCCCCCGTAGGCCCGGTTGGTGGGGTCGCCCCAGATAAGGGGAGGGGCCCAATGTGTGAAGAAGTAAATGAACGCACAACTTTATATGATGCACTAGGGTCATATGCACGGGTATACATAGTTTGGTTTGAAAATATTTATTATGTGGGGTTGCCCGGGGTCGCACCAGCGTTACGGGAAAGATAATTTTGACAGCAAGTTACACTAAATAGTGTAAATTGTTACCCAATCTACCTCTCCAAGCTTCCAACCAAAGTATTCGTTGTGTTCATTTCAGGACAAGCTGAATCTGGCCTACTACCGCATCCACACCGCCCACGGCCCCATCTACATCTCCGCTTTTGTGACAAACGAACACTACTTCGACGAACACTTTGTCAGTTACTTTCGTTAGTTTATTTATTTTTTATTTAGGAGCATCTGTGCAACACTCGCAGCATGAGGGAGCACCTTCACGAGAACCTCCATGGCGCCAAGTCCGAGGTGGACATGTTGAGCCCGGCTCGACTGAAGACGTTCTGCCAGCAGAGCTTCGACTGCTGGAATGTGGATAATGAAGATGTGTCCTGGTACACAAACCGTTTCTGCCCCGACACTGCCACTTCAGGTAAACCCGACGCCTCTAAAAAACTAGTTTTAACAAACATATGAACAACTGGAAAGAGCGTAGCCGGGGTTCTCACGGGCCGGGCCGTTTGAAAAATGTTGGTCGGCCCGTTTACCACCCACAAAACCTGGGTTCGATTCTGGTTATTGACATTCTTTTTTGTACAACTAATAGCGACTTATGTTAGTAACAAACATTATTAAGTTATTTAAAGCAGTTAAAAAATATTGTACCGATTTATACAAAATTTAAAATTTTGTTTTTCACACCCGGGCCGGGTCGGGCGGTCCCGAAAAATCCCTCTGCCCGTCATTTGAGAATCGCGCTAAAAAATAGATTGGAAATCGAACATTTTTACATGATGAGCTCGATTTTTGCTTATGATTGTTAAAACTAGGATCGAACCCTGATCGTGTAGGTGGCAATTTGACTGAGGGGTCCAGGGTAAACGGGCCGGGCCGACCAACATTTTCCAAATGGCCCTGCTCGACCCGTGAGAACCCCGATGTTTAGAACGGCTCTGTTGGCATATAATGTTTTAAGTGCCCCAGGTGACTTTAGCCGACGCGCTCGAGGGGAGGAATTATGTATATAATGGTCTCGCCACGAAAAATCCATAATTCGAACGTGGGCAGTTGTGCCTGTACATTTGAACATTATGAAACTAAGCCGAATTATGAAATTTTCGCGTCAGGACCGTTCATACCTTGGGAACCAAATGAACGGGGCTTCAAAAGTGAGGGGGGTTAGTGTAGTATTTCAAAGAAAATTGAGGGGTAACCCTTTGTCTTCACGAAAAGTGAAGGGAGTTTTTCGTTTCTCAGCCAAAAAGTGAGGGGGGTAACCCAGTTTTTTCGTCAAAAAGTGAAGGGGGATCCCTCCATGACCGGCCTCTCCCAAGGTATGGGACCGTTATATTCGCAAGCGGGCCGGCCTGCTCCCAAATTTTCGCTTACCAATAACAATATCAGCTGCTATTACGCTGTCCGGGGAGTAAGAAAATCCAGCGAACCAGTAAAAAATAATTTTTAACGTAAAATAACTTTGGCAAAATACCCTGATGATGCCATAGGTGCAGGTACATACCCGGACTTGTAAATGAATAAAAAAAATCATATGCGAAATGACCAAAAAAATATTTGGCTGGGAAATTATTTTTTTTATTAAATAAATATTTTTATAAATTAAAGGTGTTTTTGTTATTTTAGTGAAGTAAAAGTGATTGGAGAGGAAAATTTGAAGGTGCCGTCAAGGCGGGAGTGTGTGGTCGTAATTGCGTATTTGATTTTTGCTACAGTTTAAGCCCCTGTTTCAGTAGTGTTTATGTAAAACCCTGATTATCTTTGAAAATTGTAATTACAGTTCTTTTGTTTGTTGTATCAGTCGATCCGGAATAGCCGTCCTGCAAGTAGCGACCAGTTTTAAATCAGGGAGCTGGAGTACATGGAAGGGTTTTATGGGAAAAACAGGTTTTACTTGTAAATGTGGGCGTTTCTCCGTACTGGTATATGCTCCCTGATTTAAAATGTGCCTGTGTTTACAGGAATGGCTTTAAAAAATTTAATAAAAATATTCCAAAAAATTAGGTTGCCCGAAATATAAAATAAATCACGTTTTAAAAGTCGTACATTACGAAAAATTTGAATTTTCGACAGGTTGATGGCATCGCTGCGGGACCAATTTTAGCAGTCCTTTAAAAAAGAAGAACCGAAGGCATTTAAACGTGTTTCACGTTCAAATGGCTCCGGTTCCTTTTCGCCTTTACTTTCCGTTTTTCGAATTCTTTTTGCATATTTTTGTTTTAAAAATAATTTCTAGATAAATATTGTATTTCTAATAAAATGCACCGTAAAAAACGTGGAAATGGTCACGAAAGTGGCAAAGTTTATTGCTTTTTTTCTTTATTTACATTTGCTATCATGTTTTTCATTTGGTGTTACTTCTTTGGAATTATTTACTTATTTTAAGAAAGGATTTTAATTAAAACTGCGTCGAATGAGCTCGCTTTATCAGGGAAAATTCTGGTCAGCCAGTTGGCACTAAATTTGTTAGTTTGCAATAAAACGACGGCTCACTTTCAAATTTGCGTGATCGGCAGTATACCTAGGGCCAAATTTTAGTTGGCGCAGTTAAGATATCAACCCGTGAGCGATGTAAAAAAAATCGGGTGGGAATTTCTTTGCATACTTGGACGTCCCATGCACATAAGGATGGTGCGTGGCTTTAGATGAAATTTCAGTGGCGCCATCGAGAACGACTCAAAGGGAGGAGGTCGAGGAGGCGGTTGAGACCAGCGAGGAACATCATCGCCAGCCCGTGGTTCAGGAGCAAATTCAGCAGTCGGAGGAGGCCATGCCCAGGGACGAATCTGAGTTCAGCGATTCCGTGTTCCTCCCCGAGGAGCCGTCTTCGGGTGGGATTTTACATAGTTTTTATGATGGAGACATTTTCTAGCCGAGAGTACTGTGGGTGCCGGGAGCGACGTAGAAGAGGCGCCGGTGGCTGAGGAGAAGTTGGTGGAGAGGGAGGAGGCGACGGATCAGGACAGAGGAGACTTCAACCAGAAGCTGGAATTCGACGAGGATCACGGCATTGATTTGGACCTGGGAAAGGACGACGTACGTCAGGAATTCTGCTACAGCGCTACTTGCGCGACTATTTCTTCGGTGGAGGAAACTACAATTTTTCGGCCTAAACGACCTTTCCTCTAGGCGTACATGGGTTTCAGCTCGACCCCTGACGGTTCGGGGTTTTCATCAAGAATAACTTTATATGCGAGGGGTATCGCTAGGCCCCCCATGGCCATTGTTAAAGAAGGATGGCTTCCCCTCGACCTAAGCAACGGAGATGTGCCGTTTCCGGCGGCGCCTTATATGCCCGCCGGAAATACGGGTATAGCCCCGCGCGACCCCCTACTTGAATCTTTTGGAGTCAAACTTGGTATTCATATTTAAACAACCCTACGGCACATTACGACACGTCACTTCAGCAAACTTCCCTTTTCATCTCGATGAAATTCGTTATTAGGGTACCCCCGGTGGCATACCCCCGCCCCCCCCTCCGGTCGGCATAAGCCGACCGGAGGGGGGGGGGAGGCGGGGAAACCCCCCACTGGGGGGTCAATTTTGAGACAGCCCTTTCAATCATTGAAATATTCTAAATTGTGCGACGGGCCTCTTTTTTTGTAATAATTTTCAACCAAACGCCTAACGTAGGTACCAAACCCTTAACATTAGATGTCCACCCATGACAAGTTTCGCCAAAAAAAACGTGAAAATGAGTGGGTAAAATCTCCACCCCGATCAATCTTGGCTAAGCCTCTTTCGGAGAATTCTAAATTACCTCTTTTTTAAAATCTAACCCCTTTTTAATGAATCAGAAAATAAAACAGAGTGCGTGATTCAATCCGGATCCTGTGCAACTGCAGCGATACTAAAGGGAACTGTCGTAATCCTCTAGAAATCATCTTTCGTAGAGAAAAAAATCGCGGTGTCGCATAAAACGTCCTGGAGAAATTGGCGGGGAATTTTAAAATCTTCGGTAAATCGTTGCCGCCACCAGAGAAAAATTGCGTAAATAATTCCATGAACCCGAACCGCCGGTTTAAACACTATAATCAGAAATTCCTTCGGTAGATTTGATAAATTGCCCCCAGGGCATTAAAAATTAGCATTTTACTGTCGCTCAACACATATTTCAGGACGCTCTTTCGAAATACGACGATGGCGAGGCCGAGGAACAGGCTCCGGTGGTCGCCGAGGCTGTTCTTCCTTCGGAAAACAAGGAAAATCTCCCTATAAGTATGAACTCTCTCTCTCTCTCTTTCTTTCTCCCTATCTCTCTCTCTCTCTCTCTCTCTCTGTCTCTCTCTCTCTAACTTACCCCTTTCCAGCCGCTGAAGGAGAAGAAAACGACACAATTCTCACGACCCACCTCCATGATCTCGACGAGAAGTGCTCCATCGCCTTCTCCATGGACCTCTTCCTCGTGGTAATTTTTCCCTCGTTCATCCATTTCTAACTGTATTTTAGGCCGAATGGCGTGTTTTCCAAGCGCTGACCCGCGAAGAGATGGCGATGAGTTTCGAGATGGGACATAAACGCAGAACGGAAATCGCCATCAAGAATTTTGTAACGGAAGCTATGAAGCCGAGGGTAAGATTTTTGGGGATGAACATTTCTTTTAGGACCGTGATTACCAGCGAAAGCCTTCCTGGACGCAGCCCAGGGGAGGAGAGAACATGGCCCCAACTCCGAACACGCCCACTAATGGTGAGACGTTTGCTGGTAGACCAAAAAAGGAAAATGGATCAGAGTTTGTTACTAACATTTAAGTCAATATTAGTTGTACAAAAAAGAATGTCACCGACCGGGATCGAACCCTGGTCGTGTGGGTGGCAATCTGACTGGGTGGTCCAAGCTAAACGGGCCGACTCGGGCCGGGCCGACCAAAATGTTTCAACTGGCCCGGCAAAATTTTACAAACCGAAAATTTATGCCTTTTTTCAATGTAAAAATCAAAGGAAACGAAAAAAAAATTTTCGGGCTGGTCCGGTTTTCAAATTTTCTCGGTCCAGCCCCAAATTTTGCCATGCTTGGTTGGACGTGACGTGTTCACGGTACCTACGTATTTCGGCGTTTTGTTGAAAATGGGGCAAAAAAGTAAAAGGGGGCATCGAGCCCGCAAACGTTCCTCGTCCAGCCATGACAACACTCCCCTTCGTGCCTATAATTATGCATTTGTTTTCAGATTCCCGTCCCAGGACGCAACCGGTTGCGGCCGTCCGTCCTATCATTGGACTTCCACTCGGCCAAGGAGCCCAGATCCCGCAAGGAATGATGAAGCAGCCGCAGCCCACCACAGCTCCTCCTCCGCCTTCTTCTCTCAACTCCCAGCAGCCGGGCCCCTCTACTTCCACCAATCGCAGGATTGGCATTGTGAGTTCGATCCTTCAGTTTCAGCTCAACATGCTCTTTAGGTGCCCAGGAGGGATTCGCACTCGGCCGTGAGTGAGAGCGGCGGAAGCAGCAACCACGGCCACAGTAAGTTATTGAAGATATTTTTCTTCAAAAGCTGAAATGTTTCAGATAGGCCGAATAATACGAACCGATCCGTCTCTCCGATGCCTGCGAATTCCTATTATCTGGGTGAGTTTGTTGAATTTTTGACAATTATTGTTTACTCGTCGCCCGGGGTTTTCACGGGCCTGGCAATTTAAAAAAATTTTGGTTGGCCCGTTTACCCTGGACCACCCACATCGGGAGACCCTGACAGGTGACGGACCCACCCGTAACTTTTGGGGCCATAATTGGGGTGACCCCCCTTAACCTTTGGCCTTCCGAGCTGAATTTTACGCAAAAAGGGCTTAATCCCCCCATAACTTCTGCGTTTTTGGGGCCTCGACCCCCCTTAACCTGGGGTAAGCTGATTATACCCTCCCGAGGTATGTTTGGCAGTTTTCTAATTTTAAAAAAAGGTTAACCAGGATTTTTCACGTCTACAGTGGTAGGCAACCATGGCAAAATTTGGTGCTAGTCCGGGCCCGCAGTGGTTTTTCCAGGCCAGCCGCGGAAATTTGGGAAAAAATGAGGATTTTTGATAAGAAATATCGGGCCGGGCCGTTGTCATGGTTGGTGGTGGGTTTGCGGTTTATTTTTTTGCACCCACCCCTTTTGTAATACAAGTCAGGCTTCATGGTTTTTCTACCGTAATACCTAGCAACGTGTGTCAATAGGGACCGAGTCAATAGGCTGGTTATCACATTATAATTCTCGTGTTTCAGACCTGGGGCCGATGCTTGACGGCGAGGATGCGAACGACTACCTGGAGCGTGTGATGAACGAAATGGACACGAATGAATCGAAGCCCACGCGATGGATCCTGAGCCAGATCGTGGCGAGCGACGCGATCCAGAACAAACTGAGGAGCTGTTTCCCTGCCCTGCACGAGATTCTGAAGAAGATGTTCAGCCAGCCGAACGTCGTCGCCCTCAGCTGCCTGGATGCCCTCGTCCCGGAGAGAGTTAGTTTTTTGTTGTTGTTAAATTTTGTTTTTTTAAACAGTTGGTTAATTGCCTTCTCTTTGTAGACTGACACAACCGGCAACGCCGCGCTGGACCGCATTTTGATGGAGACCGCCGTGCTGGAACTCCTGAAGACCAAATCGAGGACGATCCGCGATTTCATCGTGGAGACACTGCCCTACATCGAGGAAATGATGTAACAACAGAAGACATAGATCGCAATAACATATCGCCTGAATCCAATCAGGATATTGTAACACGCTGTAGTTTATTTTAGTCTACAATAAATTTTCGCAGTTTTTTTTCCACAAAAAGAGAGCCAGGTAGAGGGTGGCAGGAGCAACTTCGGCGAGCCGAAATGTCAATTTCCTTGGCTGCAATAAGTTTTGTTGCCATTTAGCATGGCAAGTTTGGGACCGTGCCAGCCCGCTGAGATGCGACAGCCTTGGCTGACATGGTGCGTTTGGGGCGTCGATGCACCAGCCCCCTCCAAATAGTGCATCGAAATCATTCCCCCTTTTTCTGGGCAAGGAGTGGTACAACAGAAACTTTTATATTCCAGAGTAACATTCAAAGACAAAATAATTTTATTTACGTTTGTCATTGTCGTCAACAGAAGATGAAGGAACCCATCCTCATGGCTTCCCAGCCGACATATTGCTTTCAAAGCTTGCCTCATTTGTACCTCTTCTGATGCGGAAGAAACCTAAACCCCCAAATCTTTTGCTATGAAATCCCTATTCTCACCCTGTTCTCCCCAATTAGTGTTCCAACTGTTAGCCACCAACCAATACGGAGTTCCGTTTTCAACTCCCCATCCGATGGTTTTTACGCAATGGGCTCCCATGTACTTTCCACTTGTGTGCTAAAATTTGTCTGTCGTACCGATGATTTGGTAGCATTACCACGTAAACTCCACTACTGTAGTAGAAGAAGTCTTCGTAGACATCGAAAATTGAAGAAACTGGGCCATTTGTCATGATTTCATATTGAATTAGGGCCACGTCTTGGGGAAGGTTGTAAGCGGTTGAACCTAAAATAGAGAGAGATAGAGTGAATTATAGAGAGAGACGAAAGAAGCGAAAAGACAGAGACAGAATAAAAGAGACAGAGACAGAGACAGAGACAGAGACAGAGACAGAGACAGAGAGACTCACCACGATGTTTATCCTGCGCATATGGAATACTATACCCCGGTTGACACTGTGCCTGACACGTTCCATTCACTCCATTTCCACTAGTATAAGGTTTACAACCCTTTAATTGCCTTTTTGTAAAATTAATTACTTTACATACCTGGGAACCGTAGGGACCACCCGTGCAAATTCCCGACCTATCCCAATACCGAAGAGCTTTTATAGGCCAGCCACCGTTACACCTAAAGATAAGTTTTATTTAAAAAGAAGAGTAGAAGAACTAACGCAAAACCACAATCCGGACAGCAGTTCAGGATGTCTTGAACGGATAACACGACCTGTTGTTGCTTGGAGATGCATGTGCGGTCGGATGTGAGCTCGGCGGTACAAAAGGCCCAACAGGAACCACAATGCCCTTGGTCGTAGATGGCTCGGATTGAGGCACAGTTTGGCCATTTTTGGCGGGAGTCGAAGCTAGACAGAGAGATTAAGGAAAAGAGAGATAAAGAGATATATGATAGAGAGACAAGGAGAGAGAGAGAGAGAGAGAGAGAGAGAGAGAGAGAGAGAGAGAGAGAGAGTGGTAAACGAAAAGAGATAGAGGTAGGGACCGCAAACACGGCCTCCGCGCAGGCAGCCCGAAATGCTAAGAAAATATGGTTTGAATGGCCTGCTCGCCTTTTTTTTAAGAAATCCTCTATTTTAAACACGGAATACTATGTAAAATCACACGACAAAAACGATGGAATAGGTTAAAACGCCAAATTCTATCAATATTCAGGAGAAAAACGCTAATTTCTTCGTTTTCTTTCCATAATTTCCAAGTCGGGTCGGGAGCACTTAAATTATCTTGACATCATGATTAGTACTACATATAACACCAAATAAAAAAATAAAATCAAAAATCCATCTTCCCCGAAAAAAGTTGTCGCGATATTTCTACTTTGGCGGCCTATATTTCCTCAAGGATAGCAGTGAAGTACCCAAAATCCCTTTAGAAACTTTCTAAATACTGTTTCCTTCTATAATAAGTATAAAAAAAACAAGCGGGATATAGAGATAGACAGACAGAGGCAGTCAAAATCACACAAACAGATAGTGAGAGAGATAGAGATGGAATGAGAGGGAGAAATACAGAGAGAGATAAAATGAGATAGACTGAGAAAGAGAGAGATGGAGGTATGATACAGAAGATAGCAATATATGGGAACAAGAAAAAAGAGGGAATAGACATAAATATAGGTAAAAAAAAGACCGCAAGGGAAAAAGAAAGAGCGAATTATATACACAGAGACAGAAGTGCGAGAGACAGAAACAGAAAAAGAGGGAGAGAGGGAGTGAGATGAATAGAGAGAGAGAGAGAGAGAGAGACAGAGACAGAGACAGAGACAGAGACAGAGACAGAGACAGAGACAGAGACAGAGACAGAGACAGAGACAGAGACAGAGACAGAGACAGAGACAGAGACAGAGACAGAGACAGAGACAGAGACAGAGACAGAGACAGAGACAGAGACAGAGACAGAGACAGAGACAGAGACAGAGACAGAGACAGAGACAGAGACAGAGACAGAGACAGAGACAGAGACAGAGACAGAGACAGAGACAGAGACAGAGACAGAGACAGAGACAGAGACAGAGACAGAGACAGAGACAGAGACAGAGACAGAGACAGAGACAGAGACAGAGACAGAGACAGAGACAGAGACAGAGACAGAGACAGAGACAGAGACAGAGACAGAGACAGAGACAGAGACAGAGACAGAGACAGAGACAGAGACAGAGACAGAGACAGAGACAGAGACAGAGAGAGAAAGAGATAGAGAGAGAGAGAGAGAGAGAGAGAGAGAGAGAGAGAGACTTACCTAGCCGGAATGTCTCCATAATCCGTAACATTGTCATTTTCCTCCGGTGCGTCCTCCAACCTTTTCGCAAATTTGCCATCCATCACCCTAGCCTTCATTTCATCTTTAGTAAACGGGCTTGGTTTAGCCTGAATGTTCGGTTTACAAAATACTTTTACAAACTGACCTTGAAAAAGTTCTGTTGTGAGTTTAGGTAATTCGCAAACAACAGGCCTTGCAAGTTTTCATCATAATCTGGAGGGAGGATCGAGGCTTAAAAAGTTATTTTTTTCATTTTAGTGATTTGGATTACCTGAGGTAAAAGAGTATAGAAGAATAAGGAGGAGAGGGGCCATTGTGATTGGGAGCACAGGAGAAACTTTGTATAAATTTTTATCTCTCTAAAAGACAGTGAGGTGTTCTGACATCTCACAGCAAACGAGGATTGTTTATAAAAGAAATAGGATTTGTCATTCATCTGCAAACATTCCCCTCAATCAAATGACTGTTTCAAACAAATTATTTCTGCACCGGCACAGGAGTGAGAAATGTGAATTTTGAAACCTTCTTCTGCAGTAGTATTCATAACGGTGTACCCCTCGACCATCGAGCTTGTTCGTCCCTATTTGACCCAGAAAAATGCGCTTTACGCGCAGCTTACAATTAATTATAACACCTTCCAGGGTCGGTGGGCGACGAGTATATATAAAAATGGTTTTCCGCAGCTTTAATGACCGATTTAGTTTGTATACTTGGGGAAGGACATAAAATGACAATAGTTTTTCAATTATTGCTCATGACCCAGCTGCGCCTTTTGTTTTCTTCAAAAACCTACTTTTGATGGGAGCAAAAATCGACCAAAAAGCACATCCGATAGCCAGGAATTTCAAACGGATTATTTTTTCAGGCTCTTTTCAATAGCTGTCGTCAAAATGAAATCACGATGGATATTACTGCGATCATAATATGGTCTCCAGTTTAAAAAAATAACATGGTGGTATGATCACTCGTGTGTGTGTGTGTGTGTGTGTGTGTGTGTGTGTGTGTGTGTGTGTGCTTGTGTGTGCTTGTGTGTGCTTGTGTGTGCGTGTGTGTGTGTGCGCTCGTGTATGCGTGTGTGTGTGCGTGTGTGCGCTCGTGTGTGTGTGTTTGTGTGCGTATGTATGCGTGAGTGTGTGCGTGAGTGTGTGCGCGCTCGTGTGTGTATGTGCGTGTGTATGTGTATGTATGTGCGTGTGCGTGTGCGCGTGTGAGCGTTAATGTGTTTGTGCGTGTATCAGTGTGTACAAGCAAAAAATATGTATAGTCTGTTTCCAAAGGACGGTGATTGACTTTCGCCCAATCTTGAAAAATGGCACGAATTTAACCAGTAAGGGTTTGAAACATTTAAGTGAAGAGAAAATGAAAAAGCGAAAGAGCACTGTAAAAGCGGAGTGCGCAGACAATGAGCAAATATCGTTGCAGGACCAAAGGTACCTAGTCCTTTAAATTTTGTTAAAATCCTTGCCCATTCGTTGGAAATGGAGTATATCAGTGTTTATTACAAGGGGTTATT
The DNA here is from genome assembly GCA_964057215.1 of Oscheius myriophilus. Classification (NCBI taxonomy): domain Eukaryota; kingdom Metazoa; phylum Nematoda; class Chromadorea; order Rhabditida; family Rhabditidae; genus Oscheius; species Oscheius myriophilus. The sequence goes on from OZ059905.1 coordinate 3,342,244, forward strand.
ATTAAGTCCGCAGGTACATCACTTCGCCAATCCAGCAGCCATGCTGCTTTCAAATCCACATTCATTAGTACCTCGTCTAATGCGGAAGAATCCTAAAAATCAAAATTATCCCTATGCCAGGCCATTTTTGCTCACCCTGCTCTCCCCAGCGACTATTCCAACTGTTAGCGACCAGCCAATACGGAGTTCCCTTGTCAACTCCCCATCCGATTGTTTTTACGCAGTGGCCTCCCATGGCGTTTCCGGCGGTGTGCTGAAGTTTTTCTGTCGCAATTATGTGATATGGAACTTACCACATAAACTCCACTTCTATAGGCGTAAAAATCCTCATAAACCGTGAAGGACGAAGAAACTGGACCGTTGGTCATAATTTCTTTTTGAATAGCTGCTACGTTGTTAGCGATGTAGTAAGCAGATGAGCCTAAATATCATGTTTGTGGGTGGTTGTTTGCGTGCGTGCGTGCGTGCGTGCGTGCGTGCGTGCGTGCGTGCGTGCGTGTGTGCGTGCGTGTGCGTGGGTGTGTGTGTGTGTGTGTGTGCGTGTGTGCGTGAGTATGAGTGAATGAATGTGAAGTGAACTCACCAAAGTGTTTATCCTGTTGATACGGTGTTTTGTAGTTTGCTTGGCAGGCTGCTTGGCACGTAGGTGACTTTCCATTTCCACTTGTGTATGGTTTACATTGGCTCTACAACAAAATATTCTTTCCAAATTCAAACCGCTTTACCGTGCAGACTCCAGTCGTACCCCAGTACTTAATGGCGTCGAATTTATAACCCCCGCTACATCTAAAATTGTCATCTTAACTTAAAATAATAATGAAACCAACCCAACACCACTTGCTACGCATTCAAGAATGTCTTCTGGCGAAAGCACGACCTGTTGATTTTTGGCGATGCAAGTGCGGTCGGACATGAGCTCGGCGGAGCAGAAGGCCCAGCATGAACCACATTGCCCTTGGTCGTAGATGGCACGGATTGAGGCACAGTTGGGCCATTTTTGGCGGGAGTCGAAGCTGAAAGTGAGTGTGTGTAAGTGTATGTGTGTATATGTGTGCGTATGTATGTGTGTGTGTTTATTTGTATGTGTGTGTATGTGTATGTGTATATGTGTATGTGTATGTGTGTATGTACGTGTGTGTATGGATGTACGTGTGTGTATGTGTGTGTGTGTGTGTGCGTGTGTGTGCGTGTTTGTGTTCGTGTGTGTGACAGAGTCATAAAGAAAGAGATGGAGAGAAAGAGAGAGAGAGAGAGAGAGAGAGAGAGAGAGAGAGAGATACGGAGTGCTCACCTATCAGGGATGTCTCCGCTGTCGATAAGAATCTCTTCTGCAACAGGTTCTCCCTCTCTCCTTTCCAAAAACTCTTCTTTTATCACCCTCGCTTTCATCTCTTCCGATGAGAAAATACTCTCTTCTGCCTGAAATTTCGAATATTTTATGTTAATCGCACGCTTTCCTTAAAGAAATCCTGTTTGAAGTTGAGGTATTCCACCAAGTCGCTGCCAGTCAAGTTTCCAGCGATTTTTGGAATGGAGGAGCCTTAATTGAGCTTTAATTAAGGTTTTAAAATGGGTTACCGTAAACGAAAGAGCAGAAGAAGATAAGAAAGAAACGAGCCATTGTGGATGGTAACTCTTGGACATCTATAGTTTTATATTAAACCTTATCTCTTTCGTGTCAAGTGCGGGCAGGCGGGGGAATTTCAAACGGAAGTCAGCACATTTTTGTGTCTTCAACGGACAAACACTCTATTGACATTGAGAAACCTGATAATGAAATTCTATTAATTGTTTTTTCTTCATTATTCACAGCCTATTTCAAAAAGTTTCAAAACCTATTTGAAATCCATTTTTCAGGTGTAGAAAAAGCCGATTCTGAACGCAGATAGCATGGATTGGCCAAATATCGAGTTGGCAGCTGCAGCTAATTGGCTGCGTTAAACGCGCTTACCCCTGCGACTCGCACCCGTACGACATCGGCGGCGCCCAGAGGGGTGACTATTTAAGGGGCCGTGTTTGGATCGCACTCAACAGTCAGTTCCTGCAGCGCGCTACGCATTGAGTTGATGCTTGAAACGCTGTCCTAGGGCTTTTGCGGTAATGCGGTAAAATGGAGTTCTGGCCCACTTTTCTCATTTGCCTGACTGAAGAAGTTGTCTCATTTTACCGAAAAAGTTTTCATTTCCATTATTCCCGGGTTTAGTTTTATATCTATTTTAATTAAAGTTACTTAATTACTTTGTAAAATCGTAATTAAATTTCTATTTCCAGTACAATGTCGTGGGTGACCTCATTAAGAAAATTATATCAGAGTCGTAATTTTAGCGAAATATACCGCAAAAAAGCAAAAACTTAGATAAATAAGGTCTTTTTCTTAACCAAAGGACACCATTCAGATTATAATGGCACTGATTCTTGTGTTTACGTTTTCTTAGGTATGTTTTAACATTTTTAAAGAATTTGTGCTCTTTTCAAGGCAAATGTAAGGGTATAACTCTAAAAACCCTACAAATATCGTGATTTCGTTCGATTTTCTCATAAAATAAATTTATTATTTGGTTTTTCACTTTATGCGTCGCGGCTCGGCCGACGTTTCCATTACCGCCTACTTCCCATTCAGAAAGGCCGTGCGTTGAGGAACCGTCAAAGGGAGGAAATTCTGAGAAAAAAGCTCTTTGAATCAGTTTGTGTTTTATTTGTAAGAGTATATGTATTAATCATCAGTATTTATTAAAATGGGTTATTAGATCGGAACATGCAATGTTTTGTCACTTTGCCAATGCAAAGGGTGCTTGTGTCAAGCCGAAATCCGTGCTCCGCTGCTAACGCGGGAAAGCAAAATTTTCAAAACGCTATTTCCTGAACTCCGATTACGACGTTTAAAAAGAATTATGGGACGATTTTACTCATTATTTGTGCATATTAGAACATAATTATTATGTTAAAACAAATAAATATCGCCATAACATCTTAAGGCGGTATATCACTCATTTGCCAACTTGTCGTGCCCGCTGTTTAACGCCAGGCGGAAAGCCTGCGGCAGACTGCGATCTGGCCCCGCCCCTCGAAAGTTTCAATTGAAAACGGCAGCCGCAAAAGCCGCACTAAAATTGTCATTTCTCCTTTCAAAGTTAACGAAAATTCAAATTTCAAAAAAAGTTTTGCTGCTACGACTTAGGACTACAACCGTGGCTGAAAATAATCTTGAAAGATCAATGGTAAAATTTCGGCTTGCGGTCCCTATGTCAAGGCGAGAGACTTCGGAAAACCGAGAGGCGCTATGGTGCATCGCTATTCAAACGAAATTTTCACCAAAAACTTCAGAAGCCCCCAGCTATGTTCATTTTGCTCCAAAAAAAGAAAAAAAGGATCTTAATAAGAATGAAATATTTCAACCATCAAAAGACAGACTTTACTAGTCACTAGATTTTAGCTTGGAGTAATAAATCTGTAACAGAAATGTTTCAGATTCTTAGAGAGTCAACTTATCGAAATGGAACTCGATATAGAGATTAGGGATTATATGTATGTCATTAATATTCGAATTTCCAGATGCAATGCAATTATTGATTTAATTGGTCCTAATTGATTTCACATTGATTCCAGGTCACGTCGCTCCCCTGCCCTTAATTACCGTGGGCTACACCTGGGTCATCCGTTTCTCACCAGCATCTGCGCATCGCTTTTTTAAATAGCTTTTTCAGAAGACATCGGCATAAAAGGAGCCAAAATGGAAAAGTCTTCAGTTTTTGAGAAACCTCAGAAATGTCTTCCTACGACATGTTCGCCCCTTCGGCCTTCGCCCTTCCCATTAAACCAGTGGAAGCCCCAACTGATTCTAAGCACAAGAATGTAAGTTTTATTATTTAATTAGTTAATTACTTAATTGTTTTCAGATTTCTTCTCTTTCTCTTAGAAAAAAGGCCGAAGAGCACCTGGATCGGATGATAATGGAAGGAAAGTTCATCCCATCCATGGACACTTTGAAAAGGTCGATGGCTCAAAATTCCATTGAAAAAGGTAATTTGATTGAATTTTGTTGTATTTTACAATCGTTCTTTCAGAAATTACTCGGTTCTGGCCCACTTTCCTCACTCGTGAGTCGGAAGAAGAAGTCGTCTCTTTGTCGGAGAAGGTCTTCATTCCCATTATTCCCGGGGTTAGTTTTACAACTATTTTAATTAAAGTTGCTTAATTACTTTGTAAAATCATAATTAAATGTCTATTTCCAGTACAACTTCGTGGGCCGTCTCCTTGGTCCCCGTGGTTCTTCGGTTCGCCGCCTTTCGGAGGCCACGGGCTGTTCCATTCAAGTGAGAGGCCGTGGCTTGCTGAAAAACCGCGAAAGGGAGGAAATTCTGAGGAAGATGCCCGGATGGGAGCATTTGAAAGAAGAACTGCATGTGGTCATCCACTGTGAGGACACGGAGCGAAGGGGCAGGCAGAAGATGGCCAACGCCAGGCACCATGTCAAGGCACTCATCTTCCCAATGGTTGGTTTTTAATCTTTATTTTGTATTTCTAACTTTACAAAACCTCTATTAAAGTGTATTTTTCAGGAAAATGACGTTGTGAAGGAGAGGCAGCTGATGGAATTGGCCATTCTCTTGGCCATTCTCAATGGCACCTACCGCCCTCTGCCCAACCAGCCCATCCCTCTTTTGACGACTCCTCCTCCCGCGAAACCTCGTCATTCCCTCGTCACTCTGAGATTTGTTGAGTAAATATAAAAAATTTATTTAGTGTTGAAATTAAGCAATTAGTAATTATGTAGTTAGTATCGTAATCTTTCTCTAAGAAATTATTCTAACTACTTATGGGCCTCCTGTTAGAGTTCACATTTTTAATTGTTGAAATCTAAAGTTTAATAAAGTTTTTGAATCAGTTTGTGCTTTCATTGTAAGAGTATTCACAAATATATTAATCAGTCTTTATTAAAATTGGGTTATTAGATCGGACCAAGCGATGTTTTGTCACTTTGCCAGTCCAGCCGCCATGCTGCTCTCAAAGCCACATTCGTTTGTTCCTCGTCTGATACGGAAGAATCCTAAAATTCATTTTGCAACCAAAAATTTCTGGGTAGTTTGCTTACCTTTTTCTCCCCAATTAGTGTTCCAGCTGTTGGCAACCAGCCAATATGGAGTTCCGTTGTCAACTCCCCATCCGATGGTTTTTACGCAGTGGCCCCCTTCTCTCTTTCCACCGGTGTGCTAAAGTTTGTCTGTTGAGACAAAGTTCAAAGACGGTTACCACGTAAACTCCACTTTTGTAGTTGTAAAAGTCAGAGTAAACGGTGAAAGATGAAGAAACTGGGCCGTTGGTCATAATTTCCTTTTGAATAGTTGCAACGTGGTTGGCGATGTAGTAGGCTGATTTTCCTAAAACATGTGAGGAAGTGTGAGTGTGTGTCACTACTTACCAAAGTGCTTGTCTTGTTGATATGTCGTATTGTAGTATGGCTGACAAGCCGTCTGACACGTAGGTGACTTTCCATTGCCACTGGTGTAGGGTTTGCATTTGCCCTAAAAAATCTTCCTTTGTTATATAAAACGAAGGCCAATCTTACCGTGCACACTCCAGTGTTATCCCAGAACTGAATGGCTTGCAACGGGTTGCCTCCACTACATCTAAAGTTGTGAATGTAAATCAAAAGTCGGGGAAAACAAACCCAACACCGCTTTCGTGACAGCCGAGAATGTCTTGGGGAGAAAGCACGACCTGTTGATTTTTGGCAATGCAAGTGCGGTCGGACATAAATTCGGCTGTACAGAAGGCCCAGCATGAACCACATTGTCCTTGGTCGTAGATGGCACGGATTGAGGCACAGTTTGGCCATTTTTGGCGGGAGTCGAAGCTGAAAGTGAGTGTGTGTTTAAGTATATATGTGCGTAAGTGTATGTGTGTTTATGTGTATGTGTGTATGTGTATGTGTGTATGTGTGTATGTGTATGTGTGTATGTGTATGTGTGTATGTGTATGTGTGTATGTGTGTATG